>CAJVPZ010002060.1:0-13123 GCA_910592135.1 Racocetra fulgida | reverse complement strand
AAATTAGTTTGAAATAATTAACTATAGCATTTTATAGGAAATAGGGGATGTAATGTCACATTGGGTGCCTTATGTAATACAAATATAGTTAGAAATCTTTAAGTTTAGAATCATTTTTCTATTTGTAATAAAGTTTCTACTATGGTATTATATTAATAAAATAAAAAAATAAAAATAAAAAAAAATAAACATAGTCACTGATATGACTTGCTAAAGTTGAAAAAAAAATATTTAAATTATTATAAACTAATATTAAATTGACTATTTAATAAAATTTTGCAAATTATTAAACAATATTTAACAAATATTTAAAAAATATTTAGCAGATATTTAAATAATATTAAATGAATAATTTAATAATATTTAGTTAATATTTAAAAAATATTTGGTTGATACTTAAAAAATATTTAATTACAATAGTTTTTATAATTAGTAAGCTATCGATCTAATATCATCTTAGATGATAGTAGGTTGATAAGTATTAATTCTAAAAAAAATTAATTTAATAGTCTATTAGTCTAATATTATATATTAATTAACTAAATAATATTAAACTAATATATTGCTAATTCATCTTATATATACAACTCTTTTTGACAATCACTTGGTCAACAACAATTCATCAAACTACAGTTAGCGATATAGGAAAGCAACATAATGGACACAGCAATATTTTTGGTTTTGCACTAAGCAAACTTGTTGTCGATGAAGCCTGCAATACGTGAAACACTGAGGTGTGGGTGTATAAGAATATTAGACAGGTTTGTGCCTTGGGTTAAGTTTTTCTATCTTTGATGAACTCTCTCACATATTCGGCATCCAAACTAGAAGGTTTATTCTAGAAACAAGTAGAGCAAAGTCTCTGGGCAAGAATACTAAATAGATACTTGGAAACTGGACTATACAATTATAAAACTTACAAGAAGAACCTCACATATTTTTGTTGACTCTCCACTTTTTTTCAGGGAAATTTTGTAAAAAAGTAGGCGATTTAGCTTACCTCTTCCAAAAGATCGACATATCATTTACTTACCAAATTGGTCAGCATTGTTTACTTTTTTTTTCCCTTCACAACAAACACATGAATACTTATGGAATGTGGATATATGAATTACGTGCCTCAGAAGTGGCAACTTGGACAAACAATGCTTCGAAACCAACTGTGTGAATTTCTAACTTCTCTATGGTGCCCGAAGTGCACTTTTGTTTATGCTTCTATGGGAGTTTAAACAAAAGAAGCTAGAGAGCTTATAGTGCTAGAATACAGTGCTGATGTTGAAGAGCTTTTTTTTCCTTTAAGGTTTTCGCTTAAATATACCAATTAGTTAAATTAGAGTAGAGACTAGTTTAGATAGTAGTATGTAATTTTTACAAAGCCTGACACAGGCTTATAATTGTAACCATTCGGTGTGGGTAAAAAATCCTATATTTTTCTTTTTTTTCGTTTTTCCCTTACCCCTTTCTCTTCTTGTTTGTATCTTTTATCGTATTCCCCTATACCTCTGTGTTTTTTTTATATATAGTTTTTCTTTTTTTTTCACTTCTCTACGAGAAGATGTCATCAGACTGGTGGTATCCTATTGTAGAGTGGTGGATCAGACGAGCCCTCCGGTTAGGGTATTACTTAGGTTTTACCTCGCTAGTGCGGCAGGTCACCAATAGGCACTCGTTAGAGCAGCTGAGGGATGTTAGGATTATAGGTTTAATGTTATAGCAATATATTTGTAATCATCCACAAAGATTGAAGCTTTATTAAACATTAATCACTAGCACGATCTTGCCTAAGTGAAAAAAAAAAAAATATATATATATATATATATTGCTAATTTTATAATTAGTATATTATTAGTTTAATATTATTTTAGACTAATAAGTGTTGATTATAAAAAAATTAGTTTAAGTTAATAGTCTAATATGGCTTTACTAAAATATACTATAGGTATTGAACACCATATCACAAAAACTTATTATAATAGCCAATCAAAATTTAAGATCAGGTGTAATGTAAAATTTTGCTTTTTTGTTTATTTTTTAAAAAAATGTAAATATCTCAAAATTTTACTTATAAAATTGCCTTTGGGGCTCTAATAAAAAAAATTTCTTACAAAAATTTGTATATATTAATGCCCAAATAATATCTTAGGCCTTAATCTAATTCTAAAGTAATTAAATTTTACTTTTTGTTTTTATAAAAATTTGATTTTTTGTTTTTGTTACACAGATCTGTAAATCAAAACAATATATATGGTGTTCAACACTATAGAAGCATAGCAGATCATTTTAATTGGCTGAAATTAGAATAAATATAATTAACAATGATCATTTTTTTATAGTCAATTGTAATTTTTAGAGTACTTTAATTAGTAAAAATCGTTATAACTTATAAAATTTTTTTTTTGTAATACGTAATAAAACAACAAGCTTTAGTAACTGATTTTTTATCTTTAAACCTATTGTTTTTTAACAAGAGATGTAATTAGATGCTTTATAGTCAAAGTTAGCTTCTTCGGCTTATCGCTTTTATTAGATATTAGGATCATGTGGTGCTCTTTTCAAAGGGGCCCCAGACAAGTACACTCTGACGAAGATACATTCTAGCCATATCTGCACCTTTTGGGTGTCTAATTAAGTAATCTACCTATATGCTAGATGCTACACTAGATGCCGTACCTGTAACTCACTATTACTTGAATTACCTAATTAAACTGATTTGAGTTTTCTATATCAATCTATCTAATCTCACCCAGAACATGCGATATATAAGTCAGTCCAAGTCCAAGATCTTTGTGTCCACCTATAGGACTATTGGCATGGTTAACCGATTTATCCTCAAATACATCACCTGCTAGAGCAGTCCAGTACCCATTATTCCTATATTACCTAGTCTTCTTCGGTAACTTACACCGAGTCCGAGGACAAGTACTTGCGAGCCGAGGCCGCTACAGTTACCTACTACTGCCTTTATAGAGTTTACCCAAACTTTAGTACACCTACAGACATTTTCTGGTCATCCCAGCTATCCTAAACTACCAATCCAGATGGTCCGAAAGGGCTATGGCCTGCTCCTGGTCCCACAATTAGGTCCTTTTCCTCCGGTTACTCCTCTAGCGGCCTGGTTGGTGAAGTGCCTTGCCGAACACTTCAGTCTTGTTCAGTTTATCCAGTTCCCTAGATATTAATTTGCATGTAATACCGTTGAAGATCTGTGCTACCTCTCTATTCGGGACTTTCCAAGCGAGCGCCCTACTACCGTATTAGCTCTGTGGCTTTCTGCAATTCTGAAGGACTTATCTTGGGTTTGCACCAACTAAACTGGCTTGCATGCCTTTGTATAACTCCTTTATTACACAAATGCTCTAGAACCTTCCAATTTTTATCTTGGTACAACCACAGTTATAGGGTCTTGAGTTTTCCCAGCCACAATAATAGCTACCGAATCCATTTTTTTAAATTTAATTTTTCGCCTTTCGTGGGAATTGAACTTATACTCTATCGCTTGGGGTGCGACAACTTCACCACTTCACTAAGTCGCCACATCCTAGATGCAATTAGATGCAAAAGTTTAGAAAACTAAATGAGAAATGAATTTTTTATTAGCCTTGATAATGTCAGAAGGTCAGAAAACTTTAATAATACATATTGATTGAAAGTTTATATAGTTAAGTACTAGCTTTTAATTTATTTGTGTGTATTAGCAACTATGGAAAAAAGTGATCACAATGTAAGCTTACTTATTTAAAGGATCTTTTTCAAGGATTTAAACTCTTTATCTAAAATTGGTAAAACACAAGTGTTAAAATTAGAAGAAGGGGAAGATTTACAGAAGGTTGAAAATTGAACTAGTATCAGATATTTGAAGTTGAATATTTTAAAATAGTTATTTGTTATATAGTTATTTGTTAATATTGTGTCATAAACTTTGTAACAAACAATAAGTTGGTTAATTTTATTATATAGTATTTACATGATTATTATTTTGGGGCAATACTATAGTTGCCATTCAAACATAACTAGTTTCGGACTTTCTAGAGTATTAACCATTATTTGAAACTAGTTAAACTTGTCGAACTTGTTGGACCAATGGGAGTTTCAGAATTAATGATTTGACATCCGTTTTCAGGTAAAATAAATAGCACATTTATTTCAAAAGAAGCTAATTTTATTACCGGCTATACCTATTTAATAAAATCTTTTAAGCTCCCGCTTATTTTAAAAAAAAAATTAACTCTGAATTCCTCAATAGTTATAACTATTTTGGTGGCAACTATAAACAATATCCAAGTATATTATATAGAATTCTGATAAGGATCAATCAGGACTTTATGCAAGAAACATACTAATTAATGAAAAGAAAAGTTATTCTAGATACTTTGTTACTGATTTAGCTTTATGTCGTCTAGCAAATGAAACAGATAAAGGAAAAATCTACGGAGTTTTGCTTTGCGTAACTACCGAAGTATTGCGAGGTAAACCTTATACTCAAAAATCAGATATTTATTTTTTTGGAATAATGGCTTATAAGTTATTTTCTGGTAAACTACCTTATCATGAATTTGCTTACGATAGATTTTTGAAGGCTAATAAAGTAAGTTTAAATTCTTTTGAAATTAAAAAATTTGGCCAATTTATATAATGAATATAACAGATTAATTAATAAAAATATCCTGAGCTATTAGATATTAGCGAAATAGATTTTTGCTTATATACAATCAGGAATTTTTATTAATTATTCTATTTTAATCCAGTAATTGGGTTAAAATATATTGTAGTTGCATTTAGAATAAGCAAGGTGAAAGTGTGATAAAGATTCAACTAGACAAAGGCGAATTAGCCAGAGTCGCCTCCTAAAGTTTGGGTGATGATCTATGAAATCGCTGTAGCAGCTGCTGATAATCAAAATCTATTTCAGATAACCACCGTTCTGTTTTATTGAATCTTTTAGAAAGTTCTGTTTTTAGTGAAAAAAAACTGTAGATCTAATTACATATTGCCTTTAGCTTTTATAAATAGGTTTATATTAAATATTATTTTATTTTTAAAGAAATAAATATAATAAAATTTTTAAATTACAAGACTAGAAACTCAATATAAGGTATATAACGCTTGTAGTTATTTTCTATTTCTCTAATTCTATTATAAATCAATCATACAATATTATTAATATATTCTACTTGCTCTTCTGAGAGGGACAAATACATAAGATACGGCTTTTTACTATTTTCTGAACTCTAAGTCATCTGTCGTTTTCTACGCCTCTCAACAGTTTGAATGTCTGTTTCCATTTGCATTAGGCGACTATATTTCATCATAGCACTAACTTGTCACCAGTTATTGGCAGACTTTTCTGAACAGATCCATTAGAATGCTTGTTCAAATAACTCACAGTTTGATTTAATATAAACACAGACTTCTTCATCCGGATCTTCATCATATATATTAATGTCATGGTTTTCTGGTAAATTATCAATAGAGGCTTCAACAACTTAAACAACTTGAGCCTCTGAGATATCGACATTAAGATTATTGATAATAAGGAAAGGTGGTGTAATGCGATGTTTGAACTCTCTTCTAATCAAACGTCGTCTTTTGCCATCTAGTGTATTTACGCATCGCCTAATCAAGTGCTTACATAACAAGAACCGATTTCTAACAAAACTAGGACAGCTACATACCTAATGAGAAATATCTGTAAAATACGAACTAGAACTACCTGAATTAATTGTTCCTTCATCAATACTTCTTTTTCTTTCTTACCACTCCTATTAGCACGTAGTTTTACTCGTTCTTCGTCGCTTGCACCTATATAAGTCCATGCTTTCTTGAAATCCTCCCACCAAGATGGTTCAATTGTTCCACTTCGAATTTGAAGAAACCAATCCTTTTGAGATGGGACTACTTTATTAAGAAGTGTCTATACTAAGAGGTCCAGCCTAGGCTGGTTAAAACACTATAAGTAAAATCGTTTAAGGATACTCCAATAAGCCTCTATTTTCATAGTGGTTTTTCCATAAAGCATGGTCGGTTTGGCTAATTGTGCCCAAAGATGCCATCACCTTGTTGAGTACCAGTTAGTCTAGAGATAGGATCAGAGCAACCGTAATCCTTATATATTAATTTATTATTTTTATTATTTAAATAGTAATTAACTAATCTAATATAATTTATTAATTATTATACTATTTTCTATACAGAATCGATACATCTTCTCTATTGCAGTTTTTCTTATAGTTTCTGGTAATATCGTACCTCCATGTGCATCAATGTGTATTAATGGATGCAAGTCAAAGTGCCTTTGCATTAGTTCTAAAATTTTTTCCCGAAATATAGGTGGACAAATAATATAAGACCGTGGATTACGGTCTTCCTCACTCAGGTAAAAACTAGGATCAATAAAATCAAACTCGCTGAAGGCTTGATTAATATCATAATTTACAGTGATTAATTTGGCATTACTTAATGGTTTTTCTTTCTCTTCAAGCTTACGTTTTACAGCTCATTTTAGATGCCAAGCACATAATTGAACGACGGAAACTCCCCACACATTGGACATAGCATTTATCTCTGCGAAGTCTTTATCAGTAAATACGAACTCTGGGTTGATATTATATAACCTTAAAACCTTCAGAAATCTTCCTAATATCATACTACGCTTTCCTATAGTGGAACCTGAATCCTTTGCTTTCATCGTATTCATTATAAGATAAGCGATCAGAAAACCTGTACCATTTATATCAGCGATAACACCATAAAGCTCATAGCATCCACATGTAGTTTTATACATTGCATCTATATATATCTCGGTAACTTAAAGGTAGATATATTATTATATATAGTTAATATAAAAAATTCTTACATTTTAAATTTTGACTTATTCAATTTTCTAATTTATGTAGGTGGATTAGTGGTGGCAGAAACGATTATCGGTCTGAGCAATTTAGAGGCTCTGTAGATTATAAGATATTAGAGAATTCGCAGAGAAAATTTTATAATATAATGTTTATGTGTTTGATATTTTGTATTTTATTGAATCTATTTTACTTGGAAATCACGGAACTGAGGATCGTTTCTGTCACCACTGATCCATCTAATTTATGTTATAAAGGCTGTTTTTTAAAATCAATAAACTCAAGTTTATTATTTTTTATTTATGTATTTTTGTATTATTTATTATAATTTTATTTATTTTTTATTATTTTATTTATTTTTTTTTTTTAGAAACTCAGAAGAAATCAAAAAAACTTTACCTTTGATGTTGAAATCGCTAATGCTTTTCAGTAATGAGATTGTAAAGGCAATGGCAGTAGACTCAGAATCTTGTATGTTTAGGCATTGATGAAATCTAGATTTCAGTATTCATTTAAAAGCCTGCATGCAGATTTGACTTGATCATTATGGCGTTAATATATGTTTTGATTTGCCATAGCCTTCCAATAATATATGCGTTTGCGAGAGTATTTCGAGATATCGAAACCGCAATTTCTTAGATGATTCGTCAATTGAATCATAGTGAGGTGCGCATATGCCTTAATCTCTTTACATAATTCTTCTGGCATTTCAATACAAGGACTTGGGCGTTCGTGAAGAGATCTGTGATGAATATTTACCTAAGGTTGTATTACAAAAATTACAAATATACAATATATATAATATCACGTAAGTTTTAGAACTTAGGTTTTATATAAATTTCACACGTGATATATATAAAAATTCTAGCTAGTATTATTGAACTTTGCATGAAGTTTACTGATCAAATACGCAAAATTATGGTAATTTTACAACTCTATATTTACCTTTGCAATACCGAGAACGGTATCAACTTGTATAGTAATTTTTGCTTTACAGTTGTATCATATGCATCTCTTTCGATTTGAATCTTTATATTGTTTACTTAGAGCATCTTCCGATTGACAACATATATATATGAATCTACAGACCGTGTCACCGAACTTTTTTGATACGTCTGCTTCATGGTAACTATAATCATAAAAATATTAGTAAACATTTTTTTTAAAAAGAAACGAGCATTAAAAAAAAAAGAAAAAAAAAATATAGATAAAAAAAAAGATTGATAACGAAAAAATAAAGACAATAAACAAGGCTAATAATTGAACCTACATCCACAAAAAATCATCACCACCTTTGATTTCAGAAATGATGAAATCAGCAATTTCTTTTGTTGTTTTATTTTGTGTATCGTTTATTTTTACTAATAAATATATCTGGTATGCTTTTTCAGCTACACCATTGGTATTTATACTTTCGGTTAGTTCTTAGATCTCATTTGCGATGAAATCACTTATCTCGAGATAATCGATTTCATCACATTCAATATTATCCACTTGTTCTGGTTCCTGACCAGCAGTTTCAAAGTTTTGCTTTTTTTTCGATCACGATTCTTTTTACACCCAATACATATTGCGTGGTGAACGCCATCCCAAACAAATTTATCATCTGGACGATTAATTTTACACCCAGTGCACTTTTTCATTTTAGGTATAAATAACTGGGAATTGTATACATCGAAGTTGAATATTGAATTTATATTATGTGAACTTTGGTGGATGAAATTTTGTTCTTGAGCTCTTTATTACTTTGATACGTTGCTCATGGTAGGATAACATCCAATATTTATATGAACAACCAGATATATTTTATTATTGTAAAGTTTATTAATGATAATTATATGTAGTAGGTTAAGAAGTTCGAATAATGAATGTGTCGTTGCATATAGAAGAGAGATATGGGAACAATGAAGATATGACAAGATATGACAATTGCACTTCAAATATTTTATTATTTGGCCATTTTATTATCGTATTACAACTTTAATTATGATTTAATCTTAAAATCATTGATATTACTAAAACTAATATATAACACAAATCTATTATTTTGATATATTTAAATACATTAAAATAGGCCTGTAAGAAGATTTGATTACATTAATACAAGTCCATTAAATTGATTGTATTAAAACGATTCGTGGGAAGATTTGATCACATTAAAGTAGATCTGTGGAAAGATTTAAATACATTAGAGTGAGTCTGTAGAAGATTTGATTTCATTAAATAGAAGCTAATGAAAACAATGATAAGAATTTATTATAGTATTTTTTTTAATTATAAAATATAATGATATAAATTTACTTAATTTTATGCATTTTACATAGTTGCGCATAAGGAAAAAATATTAGAGTTTAGAACTGGATATGACTTTCTGATTTCCCAAATCTGCGATACTTATACTGTCTGTACAAACGTATAGGAAACAAAAGTATTTAACTACCTATAGAATTTCTACAACGATAAAATAGTTTTTTCTTAAATGATCAATGTGTTTGCCACTAAGTGTATATACGTACATATATATAATGATGCTACTATCAACCTAGGACAACCTAAATAAATCCCGGTTCCAAACTCTAGATACGATTATAATAAATATTAATAGAAACAATAGGAATAATGAGAAATGTATTTAAAGTCAAACATCAAATAGAAATGCAAGATAAATACAATAAAAAAAATAACAATACATCTAATAAAAAACAATACATTTTATTACTAAATAGAATTATTACCATTATAATATATAATAAAATATATTAATACACAATTCAATTTTCTAATTTATCAAACGAAATCCATTCATACTCCTTGGTTTAAGTTGAATTCTTTAAATACTTTAGTTTCGCTTCCTTCATCCTTGCCTAAATCGCACTCCTAACATCCATACCTTCCTTACAACTAAATTACTTCACAACTACTAAAATTCTCTATTATGCACTGCAAATAATATCATATCGTACCATAATTTCTCACGTCTTCTCTTTTTTTTCCTAAAAAAAAGAAGAGAAAAAATTTTTATTAGTAAATATCAGAGCAAAATTCTAAAAATATGATCTTATACAACATACAAGTAACTCTCGATACAAGGAACCTTAAATAAATATGGTCTTATACAACATATAAGTAACTCTCAGTATAAGAAACCTTAAATATAAAAAGTTTCCTTTAAAAAGTCTATACCATAAAGTTCTAATACAATAAATCTTGAAATCTTGGTATAAGAAAGGTTTTAGTTGGACCCGAGGAACTCTCCTTAGCCTTTAGCAAGTTGTTTGAGAAAGAAAAACTATTTTAAAATAATAAAAAAGGAGGTAAATTAGGTAACTTCAACAGTCGTTCATGTTATGTGATGAAATGGAAGAGATGCTGTGGCTGCTGCGGCAATTTCAAAGATCATCACCTGAACTTCCGGAGGGCGATCCTGGCTAATTTAGACAAAGGCCTTTTGATGATCATTCTTTTGATCTAGACTTTTCATTTAATATATATAGAGGGTTGAGACTAGTGAGACCCAAGCATTATATTGAATTAACAGGAGGGAACATATCTGATCCAAAATAAATTCTATACATGGTGCAATCAATTAAAACTGAAACTATTTTAATTGACTACACAATGTGTGTGATTCACTTTGGATCGAATATGTTCCTTCCTGTTTATTGAATTAGCTAGGTGGTGCATGAATTTTGGTTTAAAAAAATGTTATAAGCAGAAGTTTGTCTGATTGGCTATGTAAATCAATTGCTTGGGTAACTTATTTATATATTATACAATACTTTTTAAGAACACAATATTTCATTAACAAAAAATTACTATAAAAATCATCTTTAGACTAAGTTGAGTGCCAACGTTTACTATACAAAAGAATCAAAAATAAATCAAATCCTGAAGAAGTTTACTTAGGTTGTTCTTAAGCACCTCCATCTATAATCAATAAAGTGATCCGATTGGCTAAAAAAATAAATCACATTTATTATTTCGGTCAAAAAAACTTGAAGTTAACAACCATCTTTTTTTTTCATAGAGTTACTCCGATTGGCTAAAATTTAAAATCTATATTTCACACAACAAATTTTCAGCAAAATTGTTACAGAGATCACTTTAATTAATTTCAATTAATCGAAATAATTGTGCAGCATCTCGATCATTTGCAAATTATATCGAGGAAGCAGCTTAAGAACAACCTTAGAAGACAAAATATACTGTTGCCTATTGGACCGTATAAAGTAATATTGTAGAGTAAGGTAATTGGAAATATTTTTTTGCTTAAGCTATTTATTATGTTAGATTCAAATAAACTTTTATTATTAACTATTATTTGAATAAGTGCAAGCTTTTAATAGTAAGAAATCTAGGTTTAATGTTAGATATAGTTGGTTTTGTAATGTGTTTAGTTTTGTTAATTGTAGATTTAGTTTATATACCGGTATTGTGTAAATTTTTTGAGAAGTTCAAGTTTATTAATAATAAATATCGTATTTACTTATAATTGTTAAAATTGATTATATAGAATTTTGTATTTGTTAAATAATTAACTTTGGGAGAAGGTTATATTTATATAATAAGTGTTAGTTCTCTTAGGATAGATTAGAATAGACTTCAATTTAGAATATAATATATATTTTAAAATAATATATATTTATATAGTATATTAATTATTTATTTAAATATATTAAATAATATATAAATAAAGTATATACTATACTTCTAGAATAGAAACACCTTTCTTTCAGAGTTTTGCATTTACCCAAAGGAAGAGAACCATTATGGTTCCAAATACTTGAAGATATAGTTCTTGAAAACAAACATCAATGTTCGTTATATACACAGTACCAACAATAGAGTGTCAACATTTTTGCTTACAACATCTACAATATCCCTAAAAAATCTAAACTATAGTTACTTTCCTTTAATGAAAATGAAATCATTATAGACAAAATTCAAACATGTTATTTAAACTCCAATACATTCTCTATTACTTACTAGAAAACAAACATTAATATACATAATACTAAATTCTATCCACTTCCACCTATTAACTGCAGCCTATATCCTGGCTGTAATCTCAACTCAAACAGAATCACTTCAGCCTGTACTATTAATGTATTAGCTATCACATCTATACAATTCTTTGAAAGAATCTCTTCTAATTCACTTAAATTTAATGCTAATTATATGGACCTTATTTTTTCTACAGCTGTCAAATATCTAATATCTTTTGCTTTATCCTCTTTGCTATCATCTATCCCTATCTACCCCTCTGCTGTATCTGAAATTTTTATTCTAGTGATAAAACAAACAAACTAATTGATATTTCATTATCTAACTCAACTCAAAACATCTTTAACTTTTATACTAATAGCTCAGTTATTGACATAGATACTAATCAGTGTTCTATGGGTATAGGCTGAATTCAAATAGACAATAATAATCAAATAATTTACAAATTCTCAGCCAAGATCTACTTATAGCCAACCTTCTACAAAGCTGAACTTTTATCTATTCTATCCGCTATTTCAACTACTCTATGTAACTCTCTTATCAATATCTACACAGATTCCCAATCCATTATTTCTAAATATATTAAGCTTAGCTCATCAATAATTAACCCTAACAAACTTCTCAAATTTAATGCATGGCCTTTATGGCACACACTCCTTAACTTAATTCAATCCTTTAAATTACATATTATCTTTCATAAGGTTCAGGCCCATACCAATAATATCTTTAATAATTTAGCTGATTCACTAGCTAAACAACATACTTTTCAAACATTACTAGACTTTAATCACACTAATATCTACAATCCATATCACTTTTTGTAATGGGAAGAGGAATGGTATCCAGTAGAATACTCCACCAGATACTTCATCAAAACTATTTGTAAAGCCTATATCTTAGCTATATAGTCATCCCAAAAACAAAATAATGAATAGTCCTCACTTAATCAACAAATCAATTGGAGATCTACATGGCTTTACTTTAACCACAATCATAAACCTACATACAACCTTACCAATTTCAAACTTAATTAGCTTAAGTTTTTTAAAATTAAAACATTACTTAATGAGTTGCCTACATACTCACTTCATCATACATTATACCTAAAATTCTTTTACAGTGATAAATGCTTTCACTGTAACTCTCTTGACTCTCCATCACACTGGTGTATCTGTATCAATCCTTCTTTACTACACTAATTAATTCTATCCACTACTTCAAACTATCTCCACTCAGTTGAACTTGATATATCTAATAATGAACTAGAAAATTTA
>CAJVPZ010002059.1:0-13127 GCA_910592135.1 Racocetra fulgida | reverse complement strand
TTTCATTTAAATATTTTAGTTTTTTAAAAAAATAAATCAGAGCTAAAAAAGTGCAAAAACGCAGGCAAATTTGCCTGTGTTCTACTACAATCTAAGGGATAAAAGGTAAGAATATAGATATTATCTAATATTCTAAAGATATATAAAGGTACTGAATTAGGCTCTGATCAAACCTATATAGAAATTTATGATAAACAAGTTAGGATCTACCAACCTCTGGAGTTTACAATTCAAATAGTAGTACAGCATTACTGAGGTTAGTGTAACTCTCTAGATATAACCAAAATTGTTCTGATCTTGTATAACAACATGCTGAAAACAAATATAATATGGTAGTATAATATTACTAAGGTTAATATAACTCCCTAGATATAACCAAAATTATTCTGTATATTTGTGAAATATGTCTTAAATCTTACTATAGCAGATAATATTTAAAAGAATGATAAAATACACTAAGCAACTATATAATATTAAGACCTTAGATAGTTTCTGTTAGGCTGTGACAGCAGAAACTGGCTTGAGATATAGTTTAGTAGTACCTGGACAGAAATATAGAAGGAGATACCCAATAATAAAATACTAACTTTGTTATATGGTGAACCTAACTAAGCAGTAGCAGTTTTTGGCTTAAGATATAAGTTCTTGTAGTTTCTAGACTAATGTTGAAATAACCTTAAAGAAAACAATAACATGACACACTAAACTGAGAGATTATCAAGATTTATAACTCGAATATTACTAATTTGAAAGTTATTTAAAAGTGAAAGGTGGATGATGCAAGAAATATAGTCTAGCTAAATATAGTAGTTTCAGAATGCAAGAGTAGCATCAGATGCGGGTCTGATCTTCTCCACCAATAGATAGTTTAATAGCAATATCTTTCTAAGTGGTAGGTATCCTGACTGCTAGTGTTGGTTTTGGTTATAGCATGCTGGTAATGCAACTAAATATATTTAGGCATTCAATAGGGCAGCCAGATAAATGTCAGATCACTGAGTTAGATTAATATAGCCTAATTCTAGATTGTAATATATTTTAACAATTATGTATATGGTTATGATTGGATCTAATAAAATGACATTGGCTTTTCTAGCCGAATTTTTTAAAAAATATATATATATATATATTCAATAGCAGTTGCAGAATCACATCTTAAGTATCTTAACTACTTATTTCTGCTAGATTGTTTATAGAAAGCAAAAGAAAAAGAACCTGATGATATAAACTACATAGCTGTATTCTGCATTATAAAGAATTTAAATAAGAATATATTAGAGATGCTGTCTATATTTGGTCAGATACGAGAAATACTAGTTGAAGCAAAACACAAACTTCTAGACCAAATACTACAGAAATAGCAAAAAAAAACTAAAATAATCAAACTAAATTCAGGTTCAATTAACTTCTTAACAAATATAAGCTAGGAAAAGGTGAAAAAAGAAGAAAGCAAAATGAAAATTATAAAAGAAGCTGATAATATTGAACTAATAGCAGAAAAGAAGAAGTGACAAGAGGAAGAGATAGAGGCTAAAAACAAGAAAAAAAAATAGTCTAGAAATTATATAGCAACAATTACAAAACTAAACATAATAATAAATTAACAAAATCAAGTTATAGTGAAACAGAAGAAATAATATCATTATCAGATAAAGAAAATAAGAAGAAAAAGACTAAAAAAAAACTAAAGAGAGATGAAGAAGACAAGAAGAACAAGCACACAGAAAATAAAAAATATATAATGAAGTATACAATATAGAAGATATAAGCTCAACTAGCCAAGAAACAGTAAAAAAAAAACAAAATATTAACAGTAATTTCATTAAGTCAAAGTATTTGAGCTCCAAGCAGACATCTATATAGCAACTTAGACAATTACAAAGTAAATATATCAGACTATAATATACTAGAAAAAAATGAAAAACAATATACTAAAATAGTAGAAGAGGTATTAGCAGGCAATAGATATGTTAAAAAAGTTAAAGAAGTTTTTAAAAACTCTAACAAATAAATAAAAGTTACTTTTAATTGTAAAGCAGAAAGAAAGAAGCAATAGATAAGATAGAAAAGAAAAGCTAAGATTAGTTGTTTGAAGTGAAGTAGAAGATTTAAATTTCTATGTGCTTTGATAACTGAAGTTATGATTTTAATGCATCTATAATAAAAAAATCAAAAAAGTAGTTTTAGCATTTTTGTCTATAATGCCATGTATCTATATTTGTATATTATATAACAAAAATTATACATATTTATACATTTATATAAGATAATAATAATGAACTCCAGACTTAAACTGGTTTCTGGTTTCTAGTTTAAAATAATTCTAGAAGAAAGCAAGCAACTCAAGAAAAAAGAAAACAATATAAGCAAGAATATACAAGATAATGAATTAAGAAAAGCAAGAAAAGAGAAAAAAGTCAAAAAATAACAAGAAAATTAGAAAATAAAATACAACACAAAAGCAGAAAAAAGAAGGAGAAAGCCAAATAAAGATGATATAGATAAAGACTCAGAATATATCATATTATAGAATCTGCTTAGAGATATAAATTAACAGAAAATACAATACATCAAAACCCTGAAATATATATAGATAGGTCAGGTTAGAGTTTGTTTATTTTTGACCTTTTTGTATAGATTATTTCTATTTATAGTAATTAATAATTAGGTTATTTATTTTGATCTTATTCTTGCAGATCTTTTTATATTTGATAATTTTGTAAAACCTTACTCCTTAGCAGTGAAGGAAATCTAAAAATTTTTTTTGTTTTTTTTGAAAATATAAATTTTAAAATTAATGTTCTTATTAATAAAATTTTACTATATTTAAAAAAATATTATGTTTTTAAAATACTATTAATTATATTAAAAATTAAAAAATTATATATATATATATATATATATATATATTTTTTCACTTAGCCAAGATCACGCTAGTGATCGATGTTTAATAAAGCTTCAATCTTGTGGATGACTACAAATATATTGCTATAACATTAAACCTATGATTCTAACATCTTATGGCTGCTCTAACAAGTGCCTATCGGCGATCTGCCATACCGACGAGGTAAAACCTAAGTAATACCCTAACCAAAGAGCTCGTCCGATCTACTGCTCTATAATAGGATACCACCAATCTGATAATATCTTTTCATAGAGAAGTGAAAAAAAAGAAAACTATATATAAAAAAAAACACAGAGGTATAGGAGAATACAATAAAAGATACAAACAAGAAGAGAAAGAATAAGGAAAAAATGAAAAAATGAAAAATATGGAATTTTTCACCTACACTGGACGGTCACAATTATAAGCATGTGTCAGGCTTTGTAAAAATTACATACTACTATCTAAACTAGTCTCTACTCTAATTTAACTAATTAGTATATTTAAGCGAAAACCTTAAAGGAAAAAAAAAAGCTCTTCGACATCAGCACCGTACTCTAACACTATAAGCTTTCTAGCTTTTTTTGTTTAAACACCCATAGAAGCGTAAACAAAAGTGTGTTTCGGGTATTATAGAGAAGTCAGAAATTCACATAGTTGGTCTTGAAGCATTGTTTGTCTAAATTGCCACTTCCAAGACACGTAATCTATATGTCTACATTCCATAAGTATCCACGTGTTTGTTGTGACAGGAAAAAAAGTAAACAATACTGACCGATTTGGTAAGTAAACGATATATCGATCTTTTGGAGGGGGTAAGCTAAATCGCTTACTTTTTTACAAAATTTTATCTAAAAAAAAAAGTGGAGGGTCAATAAGAATATGTGAGGTTCTTCTTGTAAATTTTACAGTTGTATAGTTCAGTTTCTTAGTATCTACTCAATATTCCTGCTCAAAGACTCTTGCTCTACTTGTTTCTAGAATAAACCTTCTAGTTTGGATGCCAAACGTGCTTAGAAGTCTATCGAAGATAGAAAAACTTGACTCAGGCACAAACCTGCCTAATATTCTTATACACCCACTCCTTGGTATTTCACGTATTGTAGACTTTGTCAATAACAAGTTTCTTAACACAAAACTAGAAAAATTGTTATATCTACTATGTTGCTTTTCTATATCACTGACTGTAGTTTGGTAGATTGTTGTTGACTAAGTGATCGTCAGAAAGAGTTGATGAATGTATCTTAGTAAACTTTTTAAAAAATTTTATATTCTTATAATGAGAAAATAATTTTTAAATATTATGTTCTCAAAAATGGTTTTAATATGTATTTCCAAGTTCTAATATATCTGTAAGAGAATAGGCATAGTAGAAAAATACAAATTAAAAGAAGCTTCTCAAAAGCATATATAATATTAAAGGTAGATAGAAAAAATGAAGCAGAAATACTATAAACAATATTAATAGATGATAAAAAACTAACAAAAGTTACAGAAGGTATAGAAGATTTAACAAATGAAATAGTCAAAACAAGATAATAGCAAAATTGAGAGGATTATCAAGAGATGCATCAGAAATACTTCTGCTAAATAAACTAAAAAACAAGAGAGCAAAATCAATATATATCCCATATAACAGAAATGTATAACAAAGAGTGATTGCAATAAAAACCTTTAAAATAAAGAAAACAAAAATAAAACAATAACAAGGCTAGTAGAATATAACAACTAGGCATTAGAATAGAAAACCTAATACAACTTAATAAAGATAACCAAGTCAAACTAAAGAAATCCTAATCAAAAGAAAGAGAAGAAAGAATAACTAGCACAAGAAGAAGAAGAGAAAGAGAATATAACAAAGAATCTGACTATAAAAAGAATGAAGTAGAAAAATTAGCAAAAGAAGAAATGATCAAAATAAGAAAGAAAAATAATAAAGAAAATAGAAAAACAAAAGGAAAGAAGAATAAAAACAAGGAAAAAACAAGGCAATATATTTTAGAAACAGCACTAAAAGAAATATTATGAAAACTAAATAGCCTAGAATAAAATTTAAAAACAAGTGAGAGAGTTGTTAGATGCTTCTAAAAGGCACTATTGTTAAAAACAGAGAAAAAGCTAAAGTGTTAAAAAACTCAGCCCAAAACAAAAAAGGAGAAGTAAAGTTAAAAGAAAGCAAATGATACAAACAAATATAGAGAATTATAATATATAAACATTAGAGTTTCATAATATATATAGTTTAAAAGCAAATAGAAAAAAAATAAAGAACATTTTAGACTATATAAAAGAAAGAAAAAATAATATTTTAGGGTTAGCAGAAACAAACATGATAGAAAAAAAAGGTTTGCTATTAAAAAAATAAAAAATATAGTAGCTTCTGGATATCAGCAAAAAAAAATAAAAAAAAGACTCAGAAGTCAGAATTATTGTAAAAAAAACTTGAAAAAAACATGTTGTACATGTAAATAAAAGCAATCCATACTTTATTGAGTTAGGTCTAAGGTTTAAAAGACTCATATAATAATAATAGCAGTATATATAGCATCTAAAAATATAAAGCTGCAAGAGACTATAAAGAAACATTTCAAAAAAAGAATACAGAAGAAGAAAGAAAATATTATTAGTTTATTATAATTGAAGACTTCAAACTTTAATAAAGAAGCTACAAGAAGTACAAAAGAAAGAAAAGACAAAAAAATGCAGATTATAGGTATATTAACAGAAGAAAATTTCGCAGATATCTTTAAAGAAGCAAGCTTATTAATAAATAAATACACCTGAGAGAGCTAAGATATAAGAACCAGAATCGATACAATTTGGTTAGACAGAGAATAGAAAAAAGATAAAGTTAAAAAAAAATAGAAGAAATGAGCTATATAACAATAAGTAATCATTATTTAGTCTAGTGCAAAGTAATAACTGACCTAGATTTGTGCAAAAGAAATGCAGCAAGAGAAAGAAGAATAGACAAAACAAGAATCAATTTAGATTTAGAAAGAGCAATGAAAGAAGACTAAGAAGAATATATAGCAAAATTAGAAAGAAAAATAAACTATAAACTGAAATCAAAAAAAAAAAAGAAGAAATAAAAAGTTCAAAAAGAAGAATTTATAAAAAGAGAAGAAGCTAAAAAAAAAGAAATAGAAAAACTATAGGACATAATAGAGCTAAGTATATGCAAAGCTACAAATTTAGCCCTATCAAAGAAAAGAAAGATTCCAAAGATTAAAAACAATTTAGTATCTTAGTAAAATTAGCAAAATAAAAAAAAAGATATATAAGCTTTAATAAAATAGTGCAGCAAGATTAAAAAAAACAGAAGGCTAGAAAAGATAAAAAAATTATAAAAGAAGTAAAGGATCTAATAGATAGAATTCATATAAGGTAAAAATTAGAGAAAATAGAAAGTGAAGAGGTAATATCAAAAAGCTGAGAAAGAAGACAAGAAAAATCATATATAAAGAAACAAAGTTAAGGTAAAGAGTTTTATACAAAGATTAGAAAAGAAGAAGAGACAAAACAAAAGAAGAGGAAATCAAAAATATATTAAACAAGATATAATTAATTATTATAAATCAAAGAAAAATAATTAATAGCCTGCTTGAAAAACTACAAAGAAGTATCAAACTTGACAGAGTATTTAAAGAGAAAAACAAAAAAAAGAATTTTTTACAGAAATATTAGAAAAAGTCAAGTATTACTTCACTAAACAATTATAAGAAAGAAATATTAACTTAAAGAAAATGGATGAAAAATAGAGAAATATATACAAACTAATAGAAGAAGTTAAGTTAAAACGATATCAAGAACTTAACTAAGAAGTCCTAGAAGAAGAATAGAAAGAAGCTTTGAGACAGACCAAAAATAAGTTAGCACTAAAACCTACAGGCATAATATACTCTTTAATTAAACAAACAAAAAAAAAAGCCAAAGAGACATTTAGAAATTTTGCAATTAAATAAATAGCAGAAGGATATATACTAAAGAAATAAAATTAGACATACAATACCTAATATCTAAAAGAAAGGATTAGTGTTATAATTTAAACAATATAAAATTGATTCTGCTGCTAGAAATATTTCAGAAAACAGTAGTCAGGATGCTAAACAACAAATTAAACCAAATACTGTAAGAGAAAAAAGTACTAAAAGGAAGGAACTTTGCAGAGCTTTTAGAAAAGAAATAGCAGTACCAATTCATCTAATTAATAGTATATTTAAAGATTTAAGAGAACAAAAGAAAAAAATATGATTACTATTTTAAGATATGAACAAAGCTTTTGATTCTGTTAGCATCAAGATGCTAGAAATAGTATTAAAAAAATAAAACTCCTACAGACTATGAAGAAGTTTATCCTCTAACTATATTATAGAAGAAAAATAAGTATAATTATAGTAATAGAGAGATAACTAAAAAGTTTATAGCAAAAGATGATATAGACTAAAGAGAAGTTATATCACCCTTAATATAGAAAATCTTTTATAATTCACTATTAGTAGCAATCTAAGAAAGAAAAAAATTAGAGCACAGAATAACAGTTAAATAGCTAGAAGATATAACAAAAAACAGAATACCATATATTTCTGAAAATAAGCTACTTTTTTTTAGACAATTTTGAATACTAAAAATCAATATTAGCTTATTTTCAGATATAATCAATTTTTGCTTAATTCTGAAAAAATTTATTAAGTAAATCGATGACATGTATTAAGTAAAGTTTGTTTAAAAAAACAAAATACATATATTCTAAAAATTTTAAGTCAATCAAATAACTTTTTATTATTTGATTTTTGACTTTTATATTTAACAAATATGAATTTCAAAAAAATTTTAAAAAATTCGTCAAACATAATATGCAAAAACATATTAATAGAAAGTTATCCAATTTGTATATATCTTTCAAAATATATATATTTTGATCTTCTAAACAACTTTTACTTAATAAGCTATATCAATTTACTTAGTAAAATTCTGGCTTTACTATAAAATAACTACTAACAATCGTATTGTAGCTTATTTATAGATATAAGAAGTTTTTATATTTTCTTCTAAAAAAGGAAGGTAGCTTCTTTTGGATGTAGCTTATTTTCAAAAACATACGGTATAGCAACAAAGCCTTAAAGTTAAAGTAATAGCATATGCAAATGATACAACATCTTTAAAAAAACTTTAAAAAAATTTTAAAAATTACTAAAGAGTTTTATAGAATAAACAATATAGAGATTAATCTAAAGAAATTAGAACTTATAGTTATTGCATCAAAAAAAGGTTAAAATAGAGAATAAAAAGATTAACTTTAAGCCAAATAAGAAAGTAGTAATAAAGAAAAAGAGAATCAACCCTATAAAATTTTTAAAAATATGGTTAGTGACAAAAATAAAATTAATCAGAGAGAAAATATTATTAGAAGAGAAGTAAACATAATAACAAGATGCATCAGCAAAAAAAAAGCATCTCTAGCATCTCTAGCATATATAGTATATAAAAACAATATGGTTTTGCTATCAAAAGTAGAATTTAGAATACAATTAACAATTTTATTGAAGATCAGATATAATCAATTACAAAGCCTCATAATAAAAATCATAAAAAACAAAGCCAGAATGCTGATAACAATTCTGAATTCTATGATAAGCCACAAAAAGATAATAGAGCTACAGTCAATTTAGCAGAAACAAATCATATATTACTTTACAAAAATGTTTGTAAGACTAAATAATAAGCAAGAAGTAGAAGAAGCCATATGGCTAAAACTTAAAAAAGCACAAATAGATCTAAGAAGCTGTAGATGCATATTAGAATTAGAAGAAAAAAACTAAACAGAGCCAAATTACAGAACAATTTAAACTTGTAGATTTTAAAAGAGGCTAAGAAGCAAAAATCTTATTTAGATCAAAAAATTGAAGAAAATCTGAAACTAACAAAAAAAAAAAACTAAAATTGTAAACATACTAGAAAAAAAAAAAAACAAAAGTTTTTATAATACAAGAAAAACTATAATATCTTTGTGTTGAAGCAGTTAATAAACTGAAGCTATCAAAAAATAATAATTTGAAAACAGCTTAAGAAATGCAGAGAAGTTAAAGCAATAGGCAAGAAAGCAGTATGACAACTTAGTAAAGTGATCAAGTTGTTATATTTCAAGTGGCACATTCAGAGTTTAATTCCCACCAACAACAAAAAATTAATTCTTCTATGCAATGATAACTATTCAGAATTGAGATATAGATTTTGTAACAATAGTCAGACCAAATAGATGCAAGAGGTAATGATCACTTAATAGATAGCTTATCTTGTAAACCTTATTAGAAGTAGTAATACAAACTTGAAAGATTATGGGATATTCATATAATAGAGGAGTTATACGAAGAGATACAAACTAATAAAAGGTAGTATAAACTCATGATAAGTTTCTGTAACCTGTGTAAATCTATTAGACTAGTTCTGAATAGAAATCTGCTTGGCAAGACCCAAGTAGAGAGATAACATATACTTTCAATAGTTTTGAAAAGTCGAAAAAGAGAACTAAAAAGCTACAGATCTGAACAAGGATTAGATGTTTGACAAGCACTATACTAACCAGGCCACCAGAATTGACCAAAGGAAAAGGGTATAAGCCAGTATCCAAGTTAAATTAGTAAGAAAACATGTAACATAACTTGTGAACCAAACTATTAGAAGTTTGATAAAACAGTGAAAGAGTTCCTAATTGGATAAATATCAGAGCTAAGATATGAGTAAACTCTATAAGGGCAGAAGTAGATAATAATAGTGGAAATAAAAGTTGTAAAGACTTGTTTTTGGACTAGGCATAAGTTATTGAAACTTAGATTAGTCTAAATATGAGTATGGAAGGCTCTAGCAGATTTATCTCAAGATCAAAGAATTTCTTAAAATGGTTGAAACTGCTTTAAAGCCCTAAACCAGCATGTGAAAATAAGGTAGTACTAAGTATTATTACTTAAATATAAAAGAGTTGATACATAGATATAGAGAGTTTAAATAGATATCCCCCTTAGTGGAGTGCAGGTATAGCATTTAGTGTAGAACCTAGTGATAGGTAAATACTTAAATAGGCGCTCAAAAGTGCAGATATGGCTAGTTGTATCTACAAATATGTATAGCCATCAGGTATGTCTGATAGTTAAAATACTACCAATATTTGAACAAAAAGTAATGTGACAAAAAGGTCATCTTAATATTAAAAAAAAATAAAAAAAAATAGGCAAAAAAACAAAATGGTTTCAGAAACTAGAAGAAAAGTTAATTGAAGACAATAAAACAAGAACAATTAAAAAAAGATATCAAAAAGATAGTTTAAACAGCTTAAGTATAAAAGCAACTCTAGATAAAATAAAGACAGATAGAAGATATAAAGAATAAATTCTTATAGAAGAAGATAAAGATAAGATAGATTTAAAAAGAATGATCTATAAATATAGTAAAGAGAAAAAAACATATAATATAGAATATTAGATAAAAACAGAAATTAGTAAGAGCAACAAATATAGAATACAATAGTATAAAGGATGTAATAAAACAAGAACAAGGTCCAAAAAGGTAGATATATATTTACAAAAAAATTTTAAAAACAATAGAAGAGTATTGAGAAAAGATTAGATCAAAAAAGTATCAAATGATGATAAAGTTTATAAAATAGAACTTAAGCCAGAGATGCTAAGCTAAAAAGAAGAAACAAGAAGAGAAGAGACAGAAGACTTTCAAGATTAAAAGATAGAAGACAAAATCATTTTAGGGATGCTAACAGAAAAGATAATCAAAAATCAAATAGAAGAAGAAGAAGTACAAGAGAATCTGCTAGCAGTTGCTTAAGAGTTACAGAATATTGAGAAAATAGATTTCTATACAAATAGATCATTATATGAAGAAGAAATATCACAAAAAGTCAAGATAGAAGCAGAGTGGATAGTGATAATAAAGTATAAAGAGAAAGAAGAAAAGAGAAGGCAAGATTTAGCTGCATCTTTAAAAACTGATCTTTATTAACTCAATAGAATTAGAAGCAATATAAACAATAATTTGCAAGTATTAAAATTGTTTTTTTTTAATTTTAAGCATTTTTGGTTATATCTAAAAAAGCAGAAGTTATAATATACACAGACAGTTTGGCTGCTATACAGTCTCTGAAGCAAAAAGAAATCTGGAGAAAAAAAAAAAGTATTAAAAGTTAAGAATACGAGTATTCTATAGCAAATCGAGAAGTTATAAAAAGCCAAAAATCTAAAAATGCAGTTGAAGAAGATTAAAAAATATAGTAAAAATCTTTATAATAATATTGCAGACAAATTAGTTAAAGAAGATAGCAATAGTAAAGTAGTTTTGGACCAAACATTTGTGAATATTAGCAAAATAGAGAGATATAACAATAGATAGTCCTATAAGAGAAGTAGTTAATAAAATTACAATAGCAGTATTAGATACAGAATAGACAGATTTAAATAAAAATAGAAGATAGTTAAATAGAAATAAAAGAAGAAATTAAATTGAAAAAAAACTTAGAAATAGATAGACAGAGATAAAGATAAAAATTATATAAGTAGAAAAAAGAACAAAAATTAGATATTTTAAGTTAAATATCTAGGTGACCTACTGCCAATCTTAACAGAGTTAAATAAAAGAAGACTAAATATATATATTAAATATGTATATAATATACAGAGACAAAGCAGAAGATTTGAATCATCTTACTAAATATAAAGAATATCAAAATATATAGAGCATTATTAAAGATAAAGCAAGTAAAGAAGTGTTTAAAATACTATAGAAAGAAGAATGAAAAGAAAAATTTTGAATAAAGAAGACATCAAGGATCTTGTTTTTAGAGAAACTCAAGATGAAAGAATAAAAACAAGAAGATATTTGATTAGAGGCTTTATATTTAAAAAAAAAAAAAGTTAGAAAGGAAATAAAAGATGATAATATATTGCAAAAAGTGCTTAATACAATTAAAACAAAGTTTAATGAAAGGTTTTAAGAATATATATAGAACTTCAGATATGAACTGATTAATAATTAGAAAAAAGAACATAGAATCACAAATAAAGTTAAAAGGAAAAAACAATATAAGAAGCAAAAAAAATCTATGCAGAAGCCAAAAAACAAAGAGAATAGGATAATAGAAAAAGAAAAGAGAATACTAGCCAAAGAAAAAAAAGATCTTCAAACAGATACAAAAAAATAATTAAAATTTTTTTCAATATCATATCAAGCCAGATTGGTCTTCCTAGACTAATATCAAAAAGGAAAAAGGTGGTATTAACAAGGTTAGCAGCTTCTAGCTTATGAATAGTAAAACAAATTCTTAAAAAGTTAAGAATCAAATATAAAGCAAATTGGCTACTTAGCCAGATTATACTTGGCTGTTTGATATTGAGTAAGTTTTTATTAGTACAGAATTATAAAGTTTTGATACTTTTAATTAAAATAATAAAGGCAGGATCATTGCAAAAAAAAAAAAATTATTTTTTAATAAATTTATTAACTCTTTTCAATGATTCTTTAGTCAACAATTTCAGAAAACTTAAATTACAGAAAAATGCTATAGAAGACATTAAAAAGTAATAATATACTTGGTCTTATACAAGTAGGTGTATTGTTGACAAAGTACTAAGAATATAAAACCAAGACTAGAGGTTGGACCATTGAGAAAATCCTTACCCAGATATTATTAAATTATCCAGGTATTTAGATAATTTATGGAAAATTATAGACATCTCTTGCAGGAGATATATCTCTCAGAATCCTTTAAAGTCTATTTATGTTAGAATAGTATTAGATTAAGGTTAGAGGTAAGTAGATTACATAGTGAATTTGCTCAAGAAAAACTTTTCATTAGAGCACAAAAGTAGGTTTCTTATGCATTTTTTTTGAAAAACAAGCATTTATTTTCTTTAAACAAATGTTTGTTTTGAATTTTCTTGATCATATTACGTTGCACTAAATTGTGGATCGCTATTGGCAGGAGATATATATTTCTTTATAGAGATATATATTTTTCACAAAAGATGCCTAGAAGCACCCATAATTTATTATAATCATATTTCAACAATTTTTATCCAGGTCTAACTCTTTATTAAAATGCAAACTACTTTGAATAGTTTTTGTAAAAGTTAAGCTTTTTGGTTAGTGAATTTCTTTATTATATTTAGTATTTAAATCAAAAAATTATTCTGAGAATACAAAACAATTAGGTTGATGCTAAGCATTTTAAAAAAACTGA
>CAJVPZ010002058.1:0-13128 GCA_910592135.1 Racocetra fulgida | reverse complement strand
TTTTTATTAGGACTTTAATTTAAAATGCATTTAAACTTCCATCTATCTGTAGGCTGATATTTTGTTAATTATACTACAGTCACAGATATTACCAAATATAGAAATTGATCTACTATTAGTAAAAGACTATTTTAGAACTGATTTATATAGTATTTTTGTTTTTTTTAAAAAAAAAAATCGTTTAATAATAAACCTTCAAATTAATTTTAATATAAATTGTCCTATGACTATGTAGTCTAAGAATCCACTATGATTCCAACAGCTTTAAAAGGTAGTTGTTTATCAAATAAGAAAATAAATAGTAATTGGTGTAAATTTAGCTTCAAGAATTTTTATAGACCTTAAATAGAAGTTTTGAGAATTTTCTAATCATACAAAAAAGGGAGTGATCTGCAATATCCAAATATGGTAATATCCAAGACTGTACTATTTCTTTAAATATCTTATACCTGATTTTATAATTTTTAATTTTATATATTTTGCTTTAATATCGGCCTATTATATTAAAACTTTTCGACCAGTGTAAGTTTGTTATTTATTTACTAATTTTTATTTGATATTTTTTATTTAAACAAAAGAAATCAAGGAATTTGTTGAGTGTAAAACTATAAATTCAGATTACATTAACAATCAAATTGTTGAAAAAAATAAAAAAGATTGAAAAGTTTTGATAAAAAAAATGAAAAAAAATAATAAACCAGATGCTTTGAATTCTAATGATGAAGATTAGAGTTTTAATTCATCACCGTTTATCTATTTATTTATTGGATATCTAATTTTAATAGATAAAGATTAATAAATAGATAATCTGATTATTTAATAAATATTCAGATTGATAGTAACTGTTAATATGTGATGACGGTTGCTATTATTATGTGATAATGGTTACTGTTAATGGTTACTATTGTCACATTATAACAGTTATTATTAACAATGGTTACCATATTATAATAGTTACTATTAATAATTACTATTATTATAATGGGTACTATTAACGGTTACCATTATTATAACAGTTACTATTAATGGTTACTGTTATTATAATGATTACTATTAATAGCTACTATTATCATATGATAATAGTTATTATTAATGGTTACTGTTATTATAACAAATACTGTTATTATGCAATAAAAATTACTATATATTATCATAACAGTTACTATTATAATAATAGTTAACAGTTTTTTAGTTATTATATCTGGATACATATCATTTCACTGATAATCACTTCACTGACAACTTAGTTCACCAACAATTAACTCACCAACAAGTTCATTTCACCGACAATTAATTTACCGACAAGTTCATTTCACTGACAAGTTTTTTTTATAAATTACACTAACCTTAACTCTAATTTAGCCTAACTTTAATGACAATGACCAGAATTATTTTGTCTGTGAAATAAGATGTTGGCGAATTAATTGTCGGTAAAATGAACTTGTCAGTGAATTAATTGTCAGTGAACTAAGTTGTCAGTGAAGTAATTGTTGGTGAAATAAACAACACCCATTATATCTAATTACATAGCATACAAGATTT
This sequence comes from Racocetra fulgida, assembly GCA_910592135.1. Classification (NCBI taxonomy): domain Eukaryota; kingdom Fungi; phylum Glomeromycota; class Glomeromycetes; order Diversisporales; family Gigasporaceae; genus Racocetra; species Racocetra fulgida. The sequence continues at coordinate 11,586 of CAJVPZ010002058.1, read as the reverse complement.
TTTAATGTATAGTAATAATTAATTATGAGTGCAAAAAAATACTTTTGTAGTATACATGCTAAGGTTTATTAGTGCTCAGCTAATCTGTTTAATCTGAAATGGTATTTAATACTGAGAACTTGATACCAGTGAGAACACCTTTGACAGATGCAAAGCCACATTCTACACGAGCATATAATTGTAAATCTTCAAGAACCATCTCATCAATATGAAGATAAAATGGATCTTTTATTGTCTACATGAACAATAATTATAAATTAATAGAACAAAATAAATTCAAACCGTACAAACTGTATAGTTATATAAGTTAATGAACATTTACTCTGTAAAAAAAATAAGTTGATTCTATAAATTCTGGCCTTAGAAGATATGATGCAATCTCAACATTTCTTAGATATTAAATTTAAAATCTATAATAGACTCCAGTTATAGTACATGATTGAAAGCTTATATGGAGTCTTTGTCTTGAAAATAATCTTATAATATCATGTACCATAAGGTCATTTTCAAGGCAAAGACCCCATATCATTAAGAAGAAAATTATAAAGAACATGTATATTTCTTTTTATAACAAGTTGTCTAGATGTTTAAAAAGCTACAATTGATTTTGCTATTTATATTCAGATATACATAATATGTAGTAGATTGACTATTAGTATATGGTAGTCTATTGTAATTAAATTTAACTTCTAATGCTCTTTGATTGATCAGAAGCTTAATTCAATAATCAAATTTTTAATTAATGCTTAAACTATAATTTATCGATTTCTATTATATTCATTTTGCAAAATACATTATTACATTTAAAATCAGTGTATTCTGCATTATATTTATTTTGTAAAATACTTTATTATATCTAAGATCAGTGTATTCTGCATTATGAATCATGAAAATATTTTTAAAACTCTAATTTATTATGCAAGATCTCAAAAGTTTTCTCTCAAAAAATTATTAAATTTTCAGGTCTTGAGCAATATAGATGAAAACCTATTCTAAAATCAATTGATTAATAATATATTTTATTAATGCAGTGATAGATCAATCTATCCATCTTTTAGTCTTAAAATTAGTTTTATGATAAAATTTTTTTTTATTAATTTAAGCTATCAAATATATTGGAAATGCTTTTTATTTTTATTTTTTTGTGTGAAGCAAATTTAATAAAAGCTAATTAATAGTTTACTAATTATTCAAAGTGCAAATTTCTTTGGATACAAAATTGCCTTTAAAGATTTATTATTTAATCCTGTAATCTGTTTTTTTTGTTTGAAATTGTAGAACTAATTATGAAGAATACTTATTTTAAGCTACACTAGTAACTTGTATAAACAAATAGTTACTTGTAACCACTCTACAGATTTAAATTATCTTTTAATTGCAATAGTGAATACTTTTCTAATTTATTGGTAAACTAAATGATGATATATTTGCTAGTAATACAAAAAAAGTTTCAGAAGAAACATTAAAAGTGGTAAACCTAAAGAAGTAGACAAAATAAAAGATATAAAATAAATTGGTCATATGTGTTTCAATTTTTTGTAAAGCATTAAGAAATAAAAATAAAAATTCTTTATTAACAGTCATCATTAAAATAAAAAAAAATTATTTTTTATTCTTTATACATTCATAATTTTTTTTATCAACTATTATAGAACTATTGTTTAAACCAGAACCAGGCTATAAGGATTGACAACTAAAAATCATTTAGTTCTTAGTTTGTTATGATTTCAGTTCTGGTTCTTACAAAGTTTATTCCTATTAATAGTATCATTTGTACTGTATAAATTCAAAATTGTTTTTATTGATGCATTATCCATTATATATTTATTTGCTTTGCTAATGTTTTAATTAATACACTTGAACTATTATATTGCTTTTTTTTTTTTTGGTATTAAGGTGAGGCCTTGCTCATATCTTTATTAATAATTTTAAAAATAGTAACTACATAGAAACTATATAAAAATAGGGTGTGGCGACTTAGTGAAGTGGTGAAGTTGGCACACCCCCAAGTGGTAGAGTATAAGTTCAATTTCCACGGAAGGCTAAAAATTGAATTTAGAAAACCGGATTCAGCAACTATTGTTGTGGCTGGGAAAACTCGAGACCCTGTAACTGTGGTTATACCAAGATAAAAATTGGAAGGTTCTGGGGCATTTGTGTAATAAAGAAGTTACACAAAGGCATGCAAGCCAGTTTAGTTAGTGCAAACCCAAGATAAGTCCTTCGGAATCGCAGAAAGCCACAGGGCCAATACGGCAGTGGGGTGCTCGCTTGTGAAGTCCTGAATAGAGAGGTAACACAGATCTTCAACAGTACTACATGCAGATTAATACCTGGGGAACTGGATAAACTGTATGAGACCGAAGTGTTTGGCAAGGCACTCTACCAACCAGGCTACCGGAGGAGTAACCAGAGGAAAAGGACCCAATTGTGGATCAGAGGCAGGTCATAGCCCTTCTAGGCCATCTGAATTGGTAGTTTGGGATAGCTGGGATGACCAGGAAATGTCTGTAGGTGTATCAGAGTTTGAGTGAACTCTATAAGGGCAGTAGTAGATAACTGTAGCGGCCTCAGCTCGCAAATACTTGTCCTCGGACTTGGCATAAGTTACCAAAGAAGACTAAGTAATATAAGAATAGTGGGTACCAGACAGCTCTAGCAGGTGATGCACTCGAGGATGAATCGGTTAACCATGCTGGTAGTCCTATAGGTAGATGTGAAGATCTTGGAACTTGGACTGACTTATGTATCGCATGTTTTGAGTGAGATTAGATGGATTGATATAGGAAACTCAGATTAGAGGGTTTAATTGAGTAATTCAAGTAATAGTGGGTTACAGGTACAGCATCTAGTGTAGCACCTAGTACATAGGTAGATTACTTAATTAGGCACCTAAAAGATGCAATATGGCTAGAATGTATTCTCATCAGGATGTACTTGTCTGGGGCCCTTTGAAAAGAGCACCACATGATCCTAATATCTAATAAAAAGCGATAAGCTGAAAAGGCTAATCTTGACTATAAAAAAAAAAAGAAACTATATAGAAATACTACTATTTGTACAAGTACAAATAAAATTAAAAATTACATACAAGAATAAAAGCTCAGACATATTTATCTGTGACCTAAACCTACTAAAGTGGTCAAAGACTCATCTAGGTTATTATAGATAGAATAAAATTTAATGTGATACTATATTTAATCCAGTGTATATATCAGATACTGATTTTTCTATAAGCCTGGCCCATAGAAGGGCAATTACCTAAGTGGGAATGTAATTGGTCTGCTGTTCCACATATACAAGAGTAAATATAATTTGTGCATAGATAATTAGTTCTATTAATAGTTAATGGTGTATCTCTAGGTTTGGAGTAAGGATATGTTATCTGTTGTTGTTTTCTTCAGTTAGAGAAATTAGTACAATAAGGCTTCCAAAGTTGTTTATATACTTGTTCATCAATTTTAAGTAATAGTTCAGTAATCATATGAGATGCTTGTTTATATGGTATATAGAAGTTTTGAACTGTTTGAATTAGAGAATTTGGGATTAAACCTTTAAGAGTAAGTTCTAGATAGTGTAAAGATTAGTAAACTGCTACGAGATTGAATGCCTCATGTTGTTGTATTTGGTAAATTGAACAGTTTTTTGATCAGGTGTTAAATCTAGTTCGATAGAGTTGAAGTGATGTTGGATTGGAGCAGCTGAGCCAGTGTAAGGGAGAGTCTAATGCTTCAAAATAAAAGTAGCTAGTATGCTGAAAGGTAGTAGGATAGAGGTAATGATAAAGTGAATAGGTAGGTAGTTCTTGGAGCAGTGTTTTGATTTTAAATGATTTCAGTTGATTAAGCTTGAAGTTTGTAATGTTATGAGTAGGTTTTGATTATAGTTGAAGTATAGCCATTTTGAACTATTATATTGCATAAACTATAAAAACTTATTATATTTAATAAATCTACAAGGGTGTGGTGACTTAATGAAGTGGTCAAGTTGTCACCCCCCAAGCAGCATGTCTAGAGTTCGAATCCCACCGATGACGAAAAAATTCGAATTCTACTTGTGTTACAGCTACGATCTTCTCAGTTAGAGCTATGTTGCATAATGCCTAAAAAGTTGGGGCTCAATCCTGTAACCCAGTATCCACCAATCTAAAAAGTGAAAGAACCCACATAGCATTTGTATAACGCATAAGTTACATGAAGGAATGCGAGCCAGTTAAGTATGGTGCAAACCCAAGATAAGTTCTATGGCCACATAAATCCTGGGAACATAGGCAAGATAGACACCTGTTTGACAAGACCTGAGTGGAGAGGTAGCATATCTTTAAGTATATTATAAACTCCATAAAGGCAGGGTAATTTAGAAACAGTATACCCTGTCTGTAAAAGTATAGAATTTATCTGATAAAGAATTCTCCTGTGATTCCTTAATTGAAATCTGAAGAAAACTAGATTACCTGTTAAAAAGTAGGTGTAACAGAGGACACTAGTTGGAAAATTCCTTTTCTCATTCCTATAATTAGTTGTATCTTAGACTAGTTCTTTAATAGGAAATTAGAGGTGATTTGTCACACGAAAGTGGTTATACAAGATATAAATAGATAGTTAGATTAATATATCATTGTGATAGAAAAATTGTAACTAATCTTATCATGTATATAGCAAAATCATAAATAAAAATAAAATAAAAATAAAAAAAAATAAATAAATCTACAACTTATTGCATTTTATAACTAATAATTATTTAGCAAAAAATGAAAGCCATTAAATACTTTCCTCAAAAGTAGGCAAAGTTTTAGCTGTATCTTTATGAACTAGCATTAGTTTTATTAGTTAATTATCAAAAATTTAATTGGCTAAAATCAAGGATCAACTTTATTATCATTGTATATAAAGTTTTTGTAAAACTAAGTAATACATAATTGTAATCATCTTTGCTTTACTATGTTTATAACTTGTTATAAACTTTTAAATCAAAAAAATATACAGTTAATCAGTTATTTCATTTAAAAGAGAAAAAAATTTAATGTAATAACTTTGTTATATATTTATATTGACTGAATTGTTTCTAAGATAAGTTTTGTGAAATAATTGGATATAAAAATTGTGGGTTTCATCATGAACTTTGAGATCTATATATTTACATAGATAATAATAATATTATGTAATGGCTTGAGATACATTTATGCATAAAACATTCATAAAAACTTATAATAATTTTATAGAATAAGTTCATAATGTTAAAATGTAACCTTTCAAATTTTTATATCCTTTAGACAGAAAATTTTCTAATTATGTTGTAAAATCCTATTATAAATGTTGTGCCTCAGATTAATGTTTGCCTCAAACTGGGGTAAAATCACCACCTTAAAAAATTTCACAGCTAATCAAATTTCAAGATCTGGTGTAATGTAGCATTATCAGGAAAATTCAAAACAAACGTTCAATTTGTCAAAAATCGCGTATAACTCAAAATTTAGTCTATTAAAGAGCCTTTTGAGCATTAGTAAAAAATTTTCCTTGCAAAATTTTGATATATATAACATCTCCTAACCCCAAGCCCTAACCCTAACCAAACAAAATAAAATTTTTCTTCGAAATAATTTGAAATTTTTTTGGGTGGTGATTCTACTCTTGTGTTTGCCTCAGATTAAAACTGGCCTAAATTAGCATTAGAGTTAGGGTGAGGATGAAAGTATAATTTAGGCTAATTATTGTCGATCAGTTAATGCTGGCCAAACAATCAACATCTGAGGTGCGTCAGCTACAATTTGAGGCAAGTGTTAATCTGAGGCAAAACATAAACAATATAAAAATTGTGTAACAGTATTTTTCAATAATATATATATTTTCTAAGATCAAAAAAGTTTAATCATTTCATGTGATCGTACAATGGTGTTTAATATTACTTCATTCGTAAAGGTTGTAAATTAATATGTATTTACCATTGTTACCAATAAATCAACTAAAATAGAAGTATATACTTAATAACATGTAGCACATACATAAGGATGTACGTACGTACGTTACATAACGAATTCTACTTTAGAATTTCCTATAATTTAAAGTTTGCACACAATGGCTGTTTATAAAAAACATTTACATACAAATTGAAGAATTGAAATAAAAATAACAAAAAATCCAAAAATTTCCCATTATATATAAAACTTAAAAATGTAACCTGTATTCAGTTCTCAGTTCTCATTTTCGGAATTAAGCAAAAAAATTATTATACGATAGAATGAAACTTGAGTCATTAACTAGTAAAACTTGCTATATAGGTAAAATTTGCAGATTTCACCTTAACGTAATATACAATGGTTTTTACTCGCTCTCAACTAAATCCTATTGTTTTTCTTTTCTAAAATTTTAACTATGTTTGAGAAGATATGTGCAGTATAAGCATTGTAACATATCAAACAAAAACCAGTTCACAATGACAATAATGATACCTGTCCTCGCCATTGTTGCCATTATCGCCACTGTTGCCACTGTTGGTGGCACGTTATTACTCGGCTTTTTTTTTCAGTGACATGATTTTAACAACTTGGTAAGGTAATGCACCTAATACGTAATAGCTAATAATAGGCTGGCTTTCACAATTGTAGCTACAAACAAATAACATACAGTCACGTCAAAATTTGTATGTGCGTATCAATTGGCCGAAGTTGCCATTTATGGGAATTAATATCAAAACTTTTGTTTTTTCTATCTTCAATTTTTTATCTTTAAATGCGATAAAATTATATAAAGACGTGAAAACTTTCCTTGTAAGTTTAACTTCAGTATTAAATATTTTAAACTTTAACAAGAGTAATCTGATAATTATAATCTTTTAATAAATCAAATTTATTTGCAATTATTTATCAATTCAAAATTTCTATTATTTCTATTAATAAACAAAATGTCTGGTCTTATTTTACCTCAATTATTCATTTATCCTATTACTGGTTCACAAGTTGTCCTGGTGAAAAAAATGCATCAGTCCCTTATATTTCTCCTAAAATTATTTGCATTATTCTGGATTTATTAAGGGATGATAAAAAGACTCTCGCTGCTTGTGCTTTAGTTAATCATACTTTTAACCTTCATGCTACTCCAATCTTGTATCATACCATCGCGTTTACCTTTCCTCATATGTTTACGCTCTTCGTTAATGCTATGAATGACATTAAAAAGAGTTGTTCTCAAATGATTCGCCACTTGGATTTTTCCAGTTTCTCTACCTGCAGCTTACAAAAAAGTTCTTTTGAAACCCAAAAGGTCGTTACTCCAGAACTTTTAATTCATATTCTAAGATTTTTTTCAGAATTAAAAGCTTTTTCTATATCAGAATCTTTGGAATCTGCAATTACCCTCGATGTTTTAAAAGTTTTATTTTTAGAATGTAAAAACATAAAAACTATTGATTTTTGTGAATGTGCTAGTAAACAATTTAGTAACACTTTAGATGAATTTTCTAGACTAATTGGTCGCGTTAAAATAGAATCACATTGCAATGATTATGATGAGACATCGATTTTTTTTTGTATGACATCCAATCCATTATTATCTCATTTATAAAGACTTTCATTGCATGAGTGCCCAATAATTTCTAAATACTCAATTATTATATTTCTTCTTGCTCATGCTCCAAATCTTACACATCTTGATTTGGAAGGTTGTTTTATAAGCGATTTAATGTTAAACTTTTTAGCTGAAACAAATATTCCAACAAATTTATCACATTTATTATTAGCTAAATGCAAAAATATTTCTTTTGAGGCTATTTCATTTCTTGTTTCAAAATGTTCTCGACTGAAAACACTTAACCTTTATAGTGGTAGAGATATCACTACTGCTATTAAAGAATATGATTTAATTACTATACTCCGTTCACCAAACACAAAAACTTTTTGAATGTTGGATATTGGATCTTCGCAGATAACGCCATTAATTTTAACAACCATCAAAGAGAATTGCTCATCTTTACAAAATCTTGATATTTTAAAAGCACAAATTAACAACATAAATCTTATTAAAGATCTTATAATGGCCTTACCAAATCTACAATACATTAACCTCACCTCAGTTCCATGTTTTAATTTTTTGAACACAAACAATCTATTAGCTGATATAAAAAAGAATAATCATTCAATTCATACAATCAAAATGAGTGAATCATTACTTAAAAAGCTTTATCCAGTTGATGGATGGAAGATTAATGTAAATTATGGTAGAAGATGGTATTATTCTCGTGAAAATCAGAGAGAAGCAATCAGACCTGACAGAGTACATGGTAGAAAATTGGACATAACTGAATATGGTTCAGAATTTATGAGCAAGATTTTTTAATATTATAGTTTTGATGCGTGATAACAATTAAATAATTCATTATTAGAATTAATGTCTTATAAGAAATATATAATTACTTGTAAGAACATTTTTTTATATACATATATTGTTATAGATATATAAATTATGCAATTAATTAAAATCATTGTAAAAAGTAAAGCATATCATTAATATAAATAAATAAATAAATAAAAATCTTTAAATAATATTTTAATCAACAACAACGTTGTTGTCGTTAATACTAAAGCGTGATTGTTGGTCACGCAAAATTGGAACCTGTGAAGCAGGTTCCCATATATGTAATTGTAACCTAAAATTCTATATGGGAACCTGCGAAGTAGGTTACAATTTACAAAATAATTTAATGATGTTAATTTAATTTTTAACAGAGATCCCGAGTAAACGGGGCATCTGTTTAATCGGTTAACCCGTCCATCCACCCCCACCCACCTATCCTTGATGACATTTAAATTAACATTAACGTTAACGTTAATGTTAACATTAACGTTAATGTTAACGTTGATTTAACGTTAACGTTAACGTTAAAATTAACATTAACAATAACGTTAATGTTAATGTTGATTTAACGTTAATATTAACGTTAATGTTGATTACGTTAAAATTAACATTAACGTTAATATTAACGTTAACAACGCACACAACAACGTCCACATCAATGTGAAAATCAATAAACACAACAACATATACATCACCGCAGAAATCAATAAACACAACAACATACATATAAACGTAGAAATCCGAATGATTATTTGGCTGATTATATATATCAACATGGAAATTTTGTGTGATTTTACTTATTTGTGCCGGTTATACAACACAAAAAAGGAAATTTGATTTTGTAAATAAACAAAGTGCACAAAAACACAAAATTAGAGTTAGAACGTTAAGATTAGAAGTTATATCTATAGACTATCGCCCATTATATTTATAAAATTTCATTACCTCATTTTTAATTAGTGCATCAAGGCTGATTTAAACACTAGATTTTGAGTATTTCTGCTTTTTTCATCTTTCGCATGTGTTCAGAATTCATATCGGGTTGATCCGGAGTGATCAAATTTGAACTCACTAATTGGCTATTTTCTTTTTAGGTGTTTGTATTGCCGGCACAAATAAGTAAAGCTTGGGGCATCGTGCCCATAAAATGGCAAGGGGCAGTACCGATTCGGTATAATCAAGCTTTACAAGCGAATGTGGTATTTACAGCTGTTTTCATAATTCCTGGGACACCTATAAAAAAAATTAGCCAAATGATTTTTGTCAGATCTGGTTAATTTATTATTTCGGCATAATAGATTCATGTTACATAAATTACAATTTTACATTACACGTTATGTTACGTAAGTTTTAGAAGATTGAATTTCATGTAATTTTCACACAGCATAAATAAAACTCCAAATTTACAAAATTTAGCAGCATTTTTGCATTATTTGATTTAATGTACGATTCGAATTGTAACTCCCAAAAAGCCAAAAATTTGATCTCAGAAACTAAATGTCATGTGATCAAAATTACAAATACATAAAATTTCAATTTACCAAATCTTACATAATTACGTAACATTACGTAAAATTACTGAAATTTAACAACCCTAACGTGCGTACGTATGTACGTATCAATTTTTATTGAATCTATTATGCCGAAATAATAAATTAACCGGATTGGCCGAAAATGATTCGGCTAATTTTTTTTTACAAGTGTCCCAGGAATTATGAAAACGAATGATTATTCAGCCAATTCGATAAGTTATTGATTTCGGCATGATCATTGTAACGTTTATTATTTACGGAGATTGTCTAAAGCTATATACGTACAGTATCTTCAGAATGTTTAACACTGTTACACAATATTTTGCGGTTAATTGAATATCGATATTCTTAGGTACTGTTGTAGCAAAATATAATTTATGGTATTTTTTTAATATATTAATAATGATAATGATGCGATATATTTATACATAATGATTAGTAATGTACTTTAACTTATACATTTCAATTTGCATATACGTATTATACATTTGAATAAATGTATGATAAACTTTTATGTGTATCCATATTAATCTCTGTTATCAAAAGTCCTATCTCAGATTGTAACTCATAATAATACCAGTTAGACTTCTTTCCAATTAAAGTCTTAAGATATTTTATATATATCATTTAGGTTTAGTAAACTGGTTTTCTTACAAATGGCGGAAGTCTTTCAATATAACCATATCTTTAAGAACTTGACTTATTGATGATCTGCTAACACCTAAGTGTTTAGCAATTATTCGAACTTATAATCTAAAATTTTTTATTGATATTGGTTATCTGGTCATTATCAATTAATAATTGTCACTGTTGCAATGTAAATAGAGGTCGTCTAAAGCTATATGTTCCACGTGAGTTTCAATTTACAAATCGATTAGTAACCAATTTAAAACCCACGTCATGCACACATACCTGGCTTTAGATTATCTCTATAAATAATAAACTTTGTACTGATCATACCGAAATCAATAACTTATCGAATCGGCTGAATAATTATTTGGTTAGTTTTTCATAAGGTGTCCTAGGAATAATGATAACAGCTGTAATGGGTCTACCAAAATTCAGAAAATCGTCCTAAATTTGGTCAGAATAGGCCGAAATTAATATATTTTTTTTCTAATTTTGCTATAATATAGTTAGCCGGTATTATTGCTTAATGCCACTTTGTTTCAGCCCATCTCTGATCTCAAATTCGGACCAATTTGCTAAATTTTGGTGGACCCACTAATCTGTTCAAATAGAATATAGAATACCAGTACACAACCTGGAGAACTTAAATAGAAGGAGGTCTTACAAATATAGAAGACTTCCAATGTCAGAAAAGGCTGGTGGAGAGATTAATACTGTTGCTACTCGGCGTCCTGAAATGATCATGCCAATGTTTATAAAAAAAAAAAGAATTAGAATTCAGAAATCACTAATAGGTAATTATAATCAATTTTTTCTTTTTTTAATTGCAAAATTTCTTACCTATTGACCTTCTTCGCTCTGCTCAGAAATTATTGAAATTAGTTGAACAATTTTGAGGATTTCCGCTTTTCTTCTTTTGTACGTGTTCGGAATTCATGTCGGGTGTGACGTCCAGTGGGAGAGACTTTCTAATATCACTACCAATTTAACTCAAGGTCGTCACCATTAAAAAGAAGAGTGCAAGTATTTATTACCTCTTTCCAGGTATCCAAAGTACTAAACCAATATCTTTTATT
>CAJVPZ010002057.1:0-13128 GCA_910592135.1 Racocetra fulgida | reverse complement strand
AAAATTGCTCTAACTGTGCTATTACCTCTGAACTCAACATCCAATCTCCTTAGTCCACTATTCTTGTCAACGTATCCACTGGGTTTAACCCACTTGGGATCTACTTTGTGCTAAAAATATTGATATAAGCCTTGATACAAACCTCCCAAATCTGCATGATAATATTCTTTTGCTAATTTGTTAAGCCCCCATTTATCATTGTTTTCAGAGCTACCTTGTTGATAAATATTGTCAACCAGGTCTTCTTCAACAACTTTTGAAAGACTGAAGTGTCCAAAGCACAGCCAAAGCCTCCATCTGTGCTATCACATTTGAGATGTAAGATTGCAACCAACTTTCTGACACCTTGTGCTTCCAAAATATGCCATACAAACTCATTATAGAAGTGTCAACTAAACCAATCTTATATAACAAGGTTTTTAAACCAGTTAGCTATTCCACTTTCTCTGGTTTATCACCAACCAACAAATATTCTTAAATGCTTGTGACGTTAACTGAACTTCATTGTAACATTGCCAATCAAGCTGATTTTTTGAATTTATTAGCTTGTAAAACTCTATACACTTTATTTGGCTTGAGAGAAAGGCCCTTCTTAAACTTACTATTTGTCTTGCAACTGATGCCAAAGCACTTGCAATATGTAGATGCGCTCAATACTCTTTCAAACATAGCTATTGTTAAATCTACCTTTTCCTCTGATACCACTACCACACTGTTTAAAGTGTCTATTATCATTCTGCAAAATTTTATAGCCTGAATCAGGTCTCAACATCCTTTCTTTTGGGCTCAAACCTATCTGTATCCTGCTAATTCTCTCCTTATCACCTTTTTCTTTATCTCTAATAATACATTTCTTGTATATGTACTACCTACACATTATCTAAGATGGTTGTCACAATATATTTCCTGTGCATGCCACTTGTCAATCAAAGCCCTGTCTCAAACCAAAAGGTAATATTCTGTACTAGAACTACATTTTCACTACAATTAAACCCAACATCCTCTGTAGCTTAGTGTTCATAAGTATGTAATAGTACTTATCCTTTAAATGAATAATATTGCCCACCAACTTCTTTCAATTATATGCAAAAAATTAATTAGCTTCTCAAAATGGAAAGACTTCTAGGACAGAGCTCAATTCAGCCTTCGTAAATTAATTACAAGTTGAAACCTTAGAGAGCCTTGTTTTAGAATTAAGAACACTAGACTTACCTTCAAAAGACTTACTGGTTGAGAGTTTTTGTGCAAATTTTTGCTATTGCACTAACACTTCTAACCTCTTCAACTTCTTTTCCAACCAAACCTTCTCTTCTCCTATAAAATAATAGAGACTTGGATCTGAGCTGGCTGCCAAGTATACTAAGTTCCTTGGAAATAAGTGGATCTCTTTCTTTAACCATTTTAATATTAACTAAAACTGTCGAATTACCTTTTCTCAATAATTTACCATAGCATAGCTGTGAATCCTCTCCATCATTTTCTTCAACATCCTCCAGCATAGTCAACTGTTTCTAAACTAAATCCTATCACTTAGAAACCCCAGATATTTCTTAGAACTACACTCATTAGTAAAATGACCTTTTCCTTTGCACAAATAACAACCAATTTTCTTTCCTTTGGGCCTCTTATTTTTATCATCCCTTTTAAACCTGATGGGCAAAGAGTACAACTGTTGCCGTATTGGAAATGACACACCAACATTTAAACCAAAGTGTTGCAAATGTTGTCCTCTACCTTGCAAAAACTGAGAGCCTGCCTGGCCTGACTGAGAAGGAAAGTTATAAGGCCTTCAAACTGACTTTGAGAAACTATTAGTTAGTTCAAAACATGTTGACTGAACCCTGCTTGCTGCATGTAAGGTTGCACTAATGCAAATTGTGTCATAAGAACACTGCTTATATTGAAAACGTAGCCTGTACCTAAGACTGCTCTAACCAAGGCTGATACGATGATCTCTGTTTATTTGGCTTTGTAAAATGCTATTACACTAATCTAGCCCTCTCATGTTTCACCCAACAGTTCCAAAATTGGATCCGAAGCATCTGCTAAAACTATTTTTAAACACAACAACCCAACTATCTATATCAGCCACTCTTACAATATAAGCTTTTTTTAAAATGATTTGTCTTATCAAATGAACAAAGCTTATGTCCCCAGAGACCAAGACCTTGTCTAACAATGTCTCTATTTTGCACAATTTGTTATACTCCATTGGTTGTGCTGCTTTGTCAACTCTGGCTTCTCTCAAAGGTTTCTCTATTCCATATTGTCTAACACCAGGGCATTCATATCAACTTTCCAACTTGGAGCCCTTTTAAATCTAGTTTGAGCTATATCCAGGCCCGATATAGACTGCCTTTCAAAAGTGTTGTGAGAAATTTCGTGTGTTATCCTTAACTGTTGCAGCCCATCACCAGCCCTCTGAAAAACATCAAACTCCTCTGGAAAACCTTCAACCTGATTTGGAAGAAGCTGCAGATGAATACTCTTTTCCTTTTCAGATGGCTCAAAATCACCAACCAATACTTCTGAACCCAACCAAGCTCTACTTTTCCTTGCCAACCTAGCCACAACTTCCTTCTTTGGTCCCAAATCTGATACACCCATTCCTCTAAAACAACTCAACACCTCCAGTGATAAACATACTAAATTTGATCAAGGCTTACTTGAGTCATGTTGAGTTGCACTGAAATGTTGTTCGATCCAACAGGCTCTAATTCCTTATTTAACATTAACATAGGGATAATAATAAAATTTAAAAGTTTGCTTTGTCATATAAAAAAACCACATTTTTATTTTTTAGATAAACACTAAAACTAATTTGCTTAACTTTGAATAAGAAAACAATGTGTATTCTCAATATAAAACAGGTAAAACAGATAAAGCAAGTATAACAGATATAGCATGAAAAAACCAGACAAAGTTGGGTTAGCAGAAAAAAACAGAGGTTACTTTTCCTAGAAAAAACCCCATTCCTACTAAATACTATTATGCTTACTAATTCCAATTACTACGTTAATATGTTATAAAATTTTACGAATCATATAATAAATCAAAATAATGCCTTAACCGAAATCATACCATAAATCACTGTAATGCAACAAATGACTAGAGTCATATGATAAACTATGATAATGTTGCAATGATCAATTACGATACACCTGTGATCGATTTGAAACAAAAAGCTGCTCTGATACTTTTGTATCAGGCAGCTAATTGTCATAATAAGATTTATAGAAAATGGTGTAATTAGTTAGTAGTAAGTTAATTAAAAGTCAAAATGGCGTGATTAGTAATTAGTTAATTAAAATTCAAATATGTGTGATCAAAAATGATGTAATTAGCAATAGTCAAAGTGAGTATAAGAAGAACAAAAAGAAAAAAATAATAAATAATTAGAAAGTGCCCTCTTGTAAATTAATATACACTTTTGAACATAGTATTAAGTTACTTACCCTTCACAACCCTGAGAGGTCGATATATGCATTTGTTTAATTGCTCCACCCTTTGAGTTAGATATTACAGTCGATACTGTCTAATTGCATGCCATCCATCAGAGACTTTATTATGTATATAGATAGTATATACATTTAAATCATAAGAACCATTTCAGTGTTAATAATTAAAAGCAAATATTTTTTATGCACCTAGAGAGTATATGCAATTAGACAGTATGCAATTAGACAGTATCTACTGTAGTAGCAATAACTACTATTAACTACTGCTACGACACTACATAATAGGTTTATACTGTTTTATAATTTTAATGCTTTCGATATACCGTAAAAACTATCTTTCCTTTACTAAAGTGCGAATCTCGCTAGCGATCAAAAAAAATTGTTAATTTTTAACAAAGATCTCAAGTAAATGAGGTATCGATTTAATCTGTCAGTTTGCCTATTCACCCACTCTTTACGACAATAAAGTTAACATTAACGTTTATGTTAATGTTAATGTTTACATTAACATTAATGTTAACATTAAAATTAATATAAATATTAATGTTAATGTTAATATTAATGTTAAAATTAACATTAACATTAATGTTAATGTTAAAATTAACATTAACGTTAATATAGAGTTGGGCATTTTGTGTAAGTTTTAACTTTTTGATGTAAGTTACATATAAGTTATATTTAAATTGCTATGTGTATCTTAGTGTAAGTTTGAAAAATTATGTAAGTTACATGTAAATTAAAATGTAACTTACAAAATTTACCCAACCCTACGTTAATGTTAATGTTAAAATTCATATTAAAATTAATGTTAACGTTAAAATTAACATTAACGTTAATAGGGTGTGGTGACTTAGTGAAGTGGTCAAGTTGTCGCCCTCCAAGTGGCACATTCAGAGTTCAATTCCCACCAACGACGAAAAATCAAATTCTTCTGTGCATTGATGACTATTTCGGGTGTTAGATAGAGATCCTGTAATGACGGTCAGACCAAATAGGTGCAAGGGGTAATGATTGCCTAATGGATGGCTTATCTCGCAAGCCCTAATCAGGGTGGTAGTACAGACTTAGAAGATCTTGAGGCATTCGTGTAATAAAGAAGTTACACAAAGAGATACAAACCGATAAAAGGCGGTGTAAACCCATGATAAGCCCCGGGACCTGTGTAAATCTATTGGACTTTGTCCCAAATAAGAATCCCTTGGCAAGTCCTGAGTAGAGAGGTAGCACTACTTTTGACGGTTCTGAAAAGTTCGAGAAGAGAACCAATAAGCTGTGGATCTGGACGAGGACCCGGTGTTTGGCGAGTACTATACCAACCAGGCTGCCGGAATTGATCAGAGGAAAAGGGTACAGGCCAGTATCTGGGTTAAGCCAATAGGAAAGCAGGTAACATAACTTGTGGACCAAACTGCCTATCTCATTGGAAGTTTGGTGAAACAGTGGAAGGGTTTCCAATTGGACAAATAAGGGGCTGGGGTAGAGTGAACTCTATAAAGGCAGAAGTAGATAATGATAGCGGCTTCAGCTCACAAGTACTTGTTTTCGGACTAGGCGTAAGTTACCGAAGCCTAGGTCAGCCTAAATGTGGGTATAGAAGCTTTAGCAGGTTTATCTTGAGGTCAAAGAACTCTCTAAAATAGTAGAGACTGCTTTAAAGCTCTAAGCCAGTATGTGAAAATAAGGTGGTACTAAGTATCATCGCTTGGATATAAAAGGGTTAGTACATAGGCACAGAGGGTTTAAATGGGTAACCCCCCTAGTGGGGTGCAGGTATGGCATCTAGTGTAGAACCTGATGATAGGCAGACTACTTAAATAGATATCAAAAGGCGCAGGTATGGCTAGTTGTACCCAACAAATATGTACAGCTGTCAGAATATGTCTGATGGTTAAAAATACTACTAATATTCAAATAAAGAGCAGCATGGCAAAAAGGTCACCTTAAAACCAAAAAAAAAAAACATTAACGTTAATGTAAATGTTAAAATTAACATTAACATTAATATTAATATTAAAATTAACATTAATGTCAATGTTAATGTTAAAATTAACATTAACATCAATGTTAACGTTAAAATTAACATTAACGTCAATATTAATGTTAAAATTAACATTAATGTTAATGTTAACGTTAAAATTAACATTAACGTTAATGTTAATATTAAAATTAACATTAACGTTAATGTTAATGTTAAAATTAATATTAATATTAATGTTAACGTTAAAATTAACATTAACATTAATGCTAATGTTAAAATTAACATTAATGTTAATGTTAATGTTAAATTAACATTAATGTTAATGTTAATGTTAAGTTTAACATTAACATTAATATTAATTTTAATATTAACGTTAATATTAATGTTAAAATTAATTACATTATATTACATATGTTAAAATAGAGAATATTTAATGTCGCAGCTGATGCTGAAAACGGCTGATGCTGAAATTCGAATCTATTTTGATATGAATTTTTTAAAAATTTTTGGAGTGTTTTTTACCCGCTTTTTTTTTATAGTTGAGTTAGTGTTTAGGGTTGACTTGATAATTAACAAGTATATGTGGATTTTAGCAGAGCTTATATTTTTAAATCGAGACCCCAAATTTCAGCTTCAGCCATTTTCAGCATCAGCTGCGACATTTAATTAAATATTTATTATACAAAAAATATAGATGTGAAGCCTAAATGAGAAGTTCTTGCACTGTTAAAACAGATGTAAAGCCTCTTCTTACTTACCAAAGCAAGGCTTTCTAGCTATGAATCAATTATAAATATAATAGGAAAGGCATAGGAGTGAGATAGAGGCAGCCTTATTACAAGGCAAGTGATAGCAAAAAGAAAGATGTACTATTAACAAACGCGAAGGCTCCTAAATAACCATTGTATTAATTAAAAGCACCTCAAAAAGCTTTAAAACAATAAAAATTAAGGCCGAGACCCGGGGCATCGCCCAGGCCTAAGATCTAGTCAAAATATAAACTGATAAAACTACTGATAAAGCTTTATACGTATACTTGCGATAAAACAATAATAAATTGTATTATAAATATATACTGTATTGTTTTATATTTAATTAAATTAGTGTATTAAACTGTATTATTAAACTGTATTATTAAATTGTGTTATTAAACTGTATTATTAAACTGTATTACAGTATTAAACTGTATTGTTTAAAGCTAATTATCGTCAGCCTAATTTTGATGACTTATAGAAAATAAATTTGAATTATTTGTATTAACAGAATCTATTGATTTGCGAGTTTTTGTATTTGAAGTTCTTTGATAATTATTTGTCGATTTTTAATTTTATCCTGCCAATATTTTTGTAAATCTTGTCGACAACTGAAACATTCATTAGCTAAATGTGATTCAATTACGATTGGTATTCCTTTTTCCAATGCTTAGAACAATAGTAGCATCGAAAAGAATAGTAATTTCCTTTTTTTTTCAACAATATAAGCATACCATATTTTTCCTCAAGGTTGGCCACCAGAATTAGATTTTTTATTATCATAATCAGCAAATTTCATGTATCACACTGTGAATCAGAAATCTGGAAAATGCCAGTATATAATTGGTTAAAATTTATTTGATTAATTTTTTAGCCAATCACATACTGGCATTTTTTCTAGAATCAGTGTAATACGTGAAATTTGCTGATCACAATAATTTGAAAAGCACGATAATCGAAAACTGAACAGCCACTAACAGCAATTAATTTATTGTCAATATTATTATATTAGAACTAAAAGTGCACATGTGGGCAGCTTCGCCACTCGATTTAGTGGCTTTATTGGTTTACAATAGAATAAATTATAAAAAAAAGTATTTGTTGTACAAAGTTCATTGAGTTTCGATAACAAAATTGTTGGAGATATATAGTTTTGAAATTTTATTTAATTTTTTTTTATTAATTGTTTTTTTTATTTTATTATATAAAATTAATGTGAAGAATTTAGGTTTGATTATATATATGTAATTGAGAAGTCAAGTTTAATTTTCTATTTTTTTTTTAAAAAAAACTTATGAGTTTGGGTTGTTTAATGGTAATGGTTCATGGGCTTTTATTTCTAAACGCTCATATTCTTTTATCATGGATTGGTCTGTTATAAATGCTGTATGATTTAATGATTGTATTTTTACTTGGTCCCATTTAGTGCAATGACTTAGTGCCACATAAGCTTGTCCAGGTGTGAATATTTGTTCATCTAAGTTTAATGATACATCAGGAAGTGTGAGCCCCTGTGTTTTATGGACAGTTAAGGCGAATGCATTTTGTATGGGAAATTGGGTATGGCTAGCAGATATGCTATTTATAGTGAAATTGCAGGTAAATTTAGAAAATGAAACATTTATTATGGCTCCTTCTATGCAAAAGCTAACATATATGTGGTTTGAGTCCAGGTCGAGATCTGTAATGATACCTATGGTGCCATTTGCTATTCGATGTTGGTATTGGGAGTTATTGAGAAACATAACTCTTGCACCTGGTTGAATCCTAACCGATTTTGGTAAATTTGTTTTGTTTTTGAAATTTTAAATCTTGAGTTATCATTGCATATTTGATTGTTAACAATGTCAATACAATTTGAGATCATAAATTTGTTTTTTTGTGTAGGAATCATAGTGCATATTAGTCTATTAATTAGATCTGCATTTTCTCTATATCCTACTATATGTGTGGTGTTTAGAGTGGTGTTTAATTCAGATGATTTGAGAGTATTATTTTTTTTTTGAAATAATAAGTGCCATGTTTCATTATCAATTTTACCTATGCGAATTTTTTGTAAAAGATTGAAAAATTTTATATCTTGATTTTGTCTCTGAGGTTTATGAAGGAATAAAGGATAAAAAAGTTTCCATATTGGAGATTGGTAAATAGAAGAACCTGAAATTGGAGGTAATTGTGCTAAGTCACCAACTAAGATGACATTTATACCTCCAAACGAAATGTTGTTTTTGTGTAGAGATTCAAATAGTTCAGAGATGTATGTTAAGAGTTGACCTGATATCATAGAGGCTTCATCGATAATGAGAGTATTAATTTGAAAAAGAAAGTTATTTAATTCATTGTCATAAAATGCAAGGGTGTGAAATCCTCATTCATTTGAGATAATTCTTAAAGCAGAATGGATAGTTGAACCACCAATATTTTGTGCAGCAATTCTAGTTGGAGCCATTAACAAGTATTTTTTGCCTATTTTTTTGAAATATTCTACTAATAAATATATCATATAAGATTTACCAGTACCTGCTGGACCTGTGATAAAAAAAAAAGGATAATGAGATCCATCTCGTGGTCCTAAATAATTAATTATAGTTTGACAACAATAGTATTGAGTTGGTGGTAGATTAATTGTTGGGTTAATTAATGTAATTTGTGGTAATATTTTTATAGAATCTAATTGTATTTTAATTATATCTATAATATTTTTGGTTAAAATTGGTTCTAATGAAGATGTTATTGTTTCAATGAGGGAGGTGAATTGATCCAATGCATATGTTGTTTGTTTTAACATGAATTCATAATTTTGTGAAAGTATTGATTGAGAAATAGTTGGGAATCGAGCTAAAAAGTGATCTCTGTAAGTTTGATAATTATTTAGCATTTCATTTTCAGATCGGCATAGAAATTTTAGTAAAAGTTGTTGATAAAAATATAATTCTCCATGTTCTATTCTTAGGGTTTGTATACGAGTCAGAATACGATTTGTATGTTTAACAACAAAGTTTCCAAGATCATCTTGATATACTGTTTGACGAGAATGGGTTGGTTGAGCTGATTTGATATTATATATTTCAAAGTAAGTTTTATATGTTATGTTATTAAATATGGAATCATGTGGTCTAGCAAAATATTTTTCAATTTTATCACTCCAATAGGGATCATCATCAAGTGAATTGATCATGTTTAGTGGGATAACTGCTTTGAAATGAATATTTGGAGGATCTGTAATTAAATATTGTACTTGTATTGATGAATTTATAATACATTCTCCAAGTAACAAAAACATGAGTTCCATTGAACCCATTTATCGTGCATGAATAAATTCTCGATAGTGTGATTGTTCTTGTATATTGAAAAGATGGGTTGGTTCTGATTTATTAATATATTTTGTTATATAGCGTGCAAGTCCTTTGATTGTTATATATTGAATGTTCATATGAGCATTCCATATCATAAGTGTTAGTGCATAATATGGAATTATCCATTGGTCTTCTGGTGTTAAACATCGATAAGTATATCTATAATTATTTGGATCATAAAATGTAGATTCAGATAGTGGATGTGGAAATCCTTTTTTACATGTCAATCCTGGTGGTGCTGGTCCTCCACATGTAAAGTTACAAGTATGTATTTGAAAAGTAAGAACTTTTTGTTAGAGTTCAGATTCTAAATTGGGATCTGGAAGGGTAGATCGAATAGTATTTTGGTTAATCATTTCTAATATATTCATTGTTGTCCAGTAGACTCCATGAAGATGTGCTGCTTCATGATTTTGAAATTCTATTCTGTCAAAAAAATGAAAGTAAGTTCCCCATTCACTAATTTCTTGATTTTTTCAAACAGACTTTTTAATATTTTGAAGTCTGTGAATAAAATGTAGAGTTGTATGCAATGGTCTATTTGTTGGTAATGGATCATGGTTGTCTGTATTAATAAGTATATTATGAAGATGGGTCCATGAGCCTTTAGCCATTGATAATGTTATAAACAATGTTGGAAGACCAAGTTCATGAATCATTGTGTTTAAATGCTTATTTTTTTCTTGAAAATAACTATCACTTGTACAAATAAATGTAGGAATTGGAGTTGTTTTTTCTTCATCATATCGCTAGCCATTTGTATAAGTGCTGTGTTCGATGATTTCTATAGTTGTAGGTAGATGATAAGTTTTATTAACAACTGATTGTCTAATTAATCGTTGAGTATTTTGAAAATTTCTGAATTTTTCTTATTGTAAATATGCCCATGTAGGCAATAATTGATGTAAACGAAATTGAGAATCTCTAGAAAGTAGACGATGCTTTATATATTTTCCAAAAGTATCATGACGTTGACGTTTATTTTTAAGTTGATTTCGCATTTCGTAATAATGTCCATGGCCATCAGGATATAGATCTGGAAAGAGTAATGCTTCAAGATGTGGATTATTTAATGCAATAGGAATTTTATTTATATCATTATTTATTATAAATCCTGCTATTAGATGATGATAATTCACATCTTCATTGTGAACTTCAGTTGGAAAATTTTGGTGTAGAACTATTATATCACCTTTTTGAAATGGAGGTGTATTTTCATCAATTATCAAATGAGTAGCTATAGGGAGTCGAGAAATTGTATTTGAAAATAGTACAAGCTTTTGTGAATATTTATGTATATAGGGATTATGGTCTTTAAGCCAATTAATAGCATTAGTCAATGAATTATCAAACCAAGGTGGAATTTCAGATGAAATTGAAGATGAAAATTTCAGGTATGCACCTAATAAACCTGAATACATGCTCAATGAATGAAAATTTTGAGAGTAATTCATAGTGCTTACTAATGTTCTATATTCAGTAAAAAGATTTGTACCAGGTGTTCTACCAAGAGAACAATGTAAAAAAATAAGTGACAAGTATTTATATTTCCCTAATGGTACAGATTTGATTTCTGTTGATGTTGGTATAAGATATGGTGGATAATTTCGATTTTGATTTAATTTATATAATTGGCAGATTGCAATACGATTTGTTGGTGGAACAGGATTTGTAACTAATAGTTTATAGTTTGTGAGAGGATATGAAATGTTAGGGTCTTGTTGAATCCACATTGCTTTTTCTGGATACATAAGTCTTGAGCAAATAGAACAAGGAATACATAGAAATTGTAATAAAATAGTATTTTCGAATTTAGTCATTATTTCTTTCATTTTTGTTGATACAATCCATGGTAATATCTCTGTTTGAGATAAATTGTTAATTAAAGTATCTTGATTAACGATTTGTGGAGCATTGTTAGAAGAGTTTAAATCAATTATTTGTTCATTATATTCTAGGTCTTCAATTTCAAAAATTTTATATACGTTAAATGACATATTTTTTTGTTTTTTGAGAGAAGTGAATAATTAATCAATTGTATTATTTATTATCATTATAAAATTAATAAATAACTATAATAAATTGATGTTTGCTTAGCTTGGAACTTTTAAGCTATTTTATATTGTTTTGAAATCAATTTTATGTTATTAGAAAGGATTTCATTAGTAAAAGTATTATTAATTGACTAACATTTTATATGATATTTTTAACATGATATTTTTAATAGCTGATAAGATAGTAATATATTTATTAATATGATAATTTTTTGCATATGTTATTTAAGTAAATATTGTATGTGTAATTCTTGTATGATTTTAATCATCTGATTATTATTAATTAAATTATACGTAATACAAGGATGTGTAGATTTTTTGTGATGTAATTTAGCGAATTATGTTTTTGATATCAATAAATCATTTGATTTATTGTTGTGATATAATTTAGTAAATTATATTTTCGATATCAATAAATTATTTGATTTACTGCTAATTAATAATTAAACCACAAATTCAATTACAGTTACTCATTTGTATATAAATTTTAAAAATTTTTATAACAAAAAAACTTGCAATTTATTAAAAAGTGTGTTGTGCTAAATTTCATTTGGACTGTTTACACTTTATACTTGTTGTTGTGTTCAAACTGCTATTATAACTTTATTTTTTTAATAATATTACATATTCTAAAAAAAATTACATATTTTCATATATTATTATATAGTCAACTCTATATATATTAACCTCAATATAATGACTTCTGGATATAATAAAAACAGAATTTTAAATTTAATAACAGTTTGGTATAGAAAGTATCATGAGTTCTTAAAAAAGCGTAGTAATTTTCTATAATTTTTTTTCCAAAACCGGTATTTGATTATAGAAAGAGTTGACTTTAATTTATTTTGTTCATCAAACAAAATATTATTTAATAGCAATTAATTATACTTTGCTAAATGAAATACTATTTAATAGCAATTAATTATACTTCGTTAAAACAAAATATTATAATTATTTATTATATTTGCTAAAAAATATCTATTGCAGGTAAACATGCTTAAAAATAAAATTCTTCGCTAGTAATTTGACCCGTCTTTAAAACCTTCACCCGGGTCACCCGTCGGGTGGACAATAAGTCACCCGAGTGGAAATCGGGTCAACTTAAAAATGTCACCCACCTGGGTCACCCGACGGGTAACCTGTCGGGTGACCCGTTGGCTAGTATAAAAAGATCACCCGGGTGGTAATATAACAAAGAATTACAGCCTTTATCAAATTCTGAACACATAATAAAATGATTTTTGACTGAATGATTGGTGTATATTTTTAGACATAATATTTCAGGATTAGAATCATACAGCTAAAATCAGGATAATGTTATGAAATGTCTAGTGGCCAGTTTATAGAGCTATTGGGATAATATAGGACAATATGAATCAAGACAAATTAGGATGATATTGGAGTTTTTTTCTATTAAACAAATTGAAATGTAGATTATAGATACATAAACATAAAATCTTTTTTGCCTCTCAATTGGAATATATAAATCACATGACTTTGAGGACATGTTCTTGGCCTGGTAAAGAA
>CAJVPZ010002056.1:0-13129 GCA_910592135.1 Racocetra fulgida | reverse complement strand
AAATGCCCGTATAAAATTATGTGATTATATAGAGTTTGTGATTATATAGGAGGTGATTGTATGGGAGGACGACTGTATTTTATTTTAGTTAATATATAATTTATTAAATAACAGAGATTTGAATATTGAACTTAGATGTATAATTTTTACTAGTAACTTAATATTAGTTCAGTATTAGCTTAGTAATATTTATTAGTATCTTTTTTTTTTTATATTCAAGGTGAGGTCATGCCTTTGGCTTTTATTATTAATACTTAACTATTACAATTATGTTGCAGTATTACATATTAATTTATATAATATGAGATAAATTACAGAAACTTAGATAATTATCTACAGTCTATATCTACTAATGTTTCCCATATTCTGCATTTAATTAATCTAGATTTTGCTTTCTAATTAGCTATTTTCAGTAATTATTATATTTTCTTCATGTCTTACTATACCTAGTTATAACTTCCAATTTAGTTCTGTTAGGTTATTTTGTTCTTTATAAGCTTTCAATTTGGTATGTCTATAAATACTAATAATATATCAAAGATGTAGATGGTCTTTATACAGTCTGTATCTTAAGTTAGAAACTTGCTGCTTAATTAGATTTGTTATATGAAAAATTGGTATTTCATTATTAGCAAGCTTTTTACTTATTCTTTCAGATACTATTAATCTGTATTTCAAACCAAGTTTCTGCTATTGCTACTGATTTGCATCACTTCAGGTCTTAATAATCTTTTTTTAAATATAGTACTACTAACTAATCTGTTTGTACTCCTTATATAATGTATTATCAAAACTATATTTCATAGATTATCTTAATAATCTATCTTGTTAAAAACTAGCCTAACATCACAAAATTCTTTAAGTAACAGATACTCTACTTCCAACTGTAAGCCTTGTATTATATTACTAAAAAGAAGATCCTCAATTTACTCTTAACTTCTAGCTTAGATCTAGTTTATTGGCTAGTATTGCATTTATATTAATATATTCTGGCTTCTTTTATTATAGACTTCCTTATAAATATGATCAAAACTTTCTAACTTAGCACATACTAAATTAAGCTAGTTTTTTCATCTATATAACTTCTTTATTTAGTTAACTGTTTCACAGTGCCAGAGGTGCTTTTAATTTAGATAAGAATCACAGCTCTTTCACATGTTTGCCTCTTCTCTTATCATTCTAGTTTTAGTAGTATTATATTACTCTTTCAATCAAGTACCCAACACCTTTTTTAATTAGGACTAATTCACACAATCTATTAATTATCCTTCTAAGCAAGTGTCTACAAGTTGAGTGTAGTAATATTAGTACTGCCTACTCAGAGATGA
This sequence comes from Racocetra fulgida, assembly GCA_910592135.1. NCBI lineage: Eukaryota > Fungi > Glomeromycota > Glomeromycetes > Diversisporales > Gigasporaceae > Racocetra > Racocetra fulgida. Next base: position 11,801 of record CAJVPZ010002056.1, on the reverse strand, counting down.
AGAGATGTTAGTACTGCCTTTATGTCACCCCAATCAGAAGACTAATTATACAATCTTTCACAATCTAGACCTTTTGTGATACTGTTATTATACATGATGTCTGTACTCTATGATTAAGACTACTTCTAGAAATTTTTATTCCAAAATCATATTTGTATTTGGACTTTCTACAGAGCTTCATATTCAATTATGGCTCTATTATAGATTATAGTAACAAATTTAAAAATTTGCACCAGTTTGACTTAAATCATTGATCTTGTCTGTGGGAATTTGGAAGCTTAACTATTAAGCTATAGGATCCAAACTTCTATTTATTAGTATTGTAAAAAATTCTATTTAGATTTTTTATATTGTTACAAGTAGACTGTAGCCTTCTTAATATAGCACATATCTTTTTCAAAAATTTACCCAATTTAAAATTAACCCCAAAAACATTTATTTACTTAAGAAACAAATATTATCAAAATTTTGCAATATAAATCTTTAAAGCTTGTATTTTCTTATAATTTATTATAAAATTTATAATATAAAAAATTGGCTTTTTTTCTTAGCACCAAGCCCATATTATCTTAACCAACTTTTATTATGATACTAATGCTGATTCTCGCAAATCACCTTTAAACTATTTCATATAACATAAAGTTATTACTATTTCCGGCTGAAGTTTCAAAATTATGCCTAATAGAAACATAGCCAGAAAAAAATCAATCAGTTATGCGACAATTTTGTGCACTGATAAGACTCATGAAGATTCATTGAATAGCTATGAAGGACTTCGGGAATGACGACTTTTCCGAAAACGTTATGCAGCGATGTTTATAGTTTTTTTTTTTCTTTTTTTTTACATCGGAAACGATATACAACGACGTTTTTATTATTTATGTAAAATAAAACAACATAATGTAAAATACGAACACGGCAGCTGGAGTTTCCGGATTAAAGTTTATAGTTCAAAATTTTGAAATATTATCGTTGTTGGCAGATTTAATTTTTGATATAATAGTCAACTAAGCCGGCTTAGCCGGATCGAATTATCGACTCAGCTAAAGCTTATAAAATTTGTCGACTACAATCACTAGTCACCTTTCAATTTCCTAAAGCAAACATCTCAAACACGTGATCAGCAAAAGAATCAACAAGGAAAAAAAAAAAAACAAAAAAAACTCAAAACAAATTAAATTCATTCATCTCTTCACAGAATTAATATCCTGTAGTACTTGGCTGTGCGTAGTCCCATGTGGTCACAGGGGCCTGTGCGGGAGTAGTAGGCGTAGTTGCAGTTTGTTGAGGATACTGATAAGGGTACTGATATGATGCCTTAAAAGCAGATTAAATTTTAGATTCGATTATTAAATATGAACAATATGAACGTTTGAAAATTAATTGGTACCAACCGGCTGAGCAGCATTAGCGGTGGGGTAAACAGAATATCCTGATGCACTCCATTGGCCTTGAGAATAATACGGTGGCTGCACACCGGCAGTCGTAGTATACGGAGCCACTGGAATTACAGGTGTTCCTGCAGCAGCATCAACAACGCCATCTATTCTGACCTGCTTTGAAAGTTTTTCTGGCTCTTCATCAGCACCACGTTTTTTAGTGTCCAAAACCGGACGTACAGTGATGGGGCCATTAGCTTCAACATCGATCTTATTGTATACAGCTATAGTTGAACCACGTTCCATAAGAAAATCAAGATATCGATGTGAAAAATCCCTTATCGTTTCCGGTAAAAGCGTAGATGTATTACGAATCAGATCATAAACTGCTTTCAAGTTAGCTTCTACTGTGGAGCCTGCAATGTTACAAGTCACTATGAGAATCTGATACAAAATATAAAACGACGATAATCGATACTAACCGATTTGAGATAATTCGAAATTAAAATAGTTCAACCAAAAATATTTGCTATCAAGATATTTAGTTGAATTTTCTTGATAAATCTGACGTGCTTCTTCTATTGAACCTTTATTCTTTAATATATATCCAAAGCTAGGATAAGCTTAATCAATTATTGTTAATTTCTGAACATCAAAAATTCAATTATACTTACACGCCATAGCATATTAGCATGTTGTACTATAATGAAAGCTTTAGATTTTTCATCGATATTATTTCCCTGGAGCGAAGATGTTAGAATGTTAATGGGAACCGACAAATCATCAAGATGTCGACGTCTTTCAAAATGTGCGTATTTCATTATTGCCTCAACATGGCCCGGCACTTAAGAGGTATTTAAAAGAAGAGTTTTAATATTGTATATTTCAATTATAGAAGGAAAAAAATCCAAATCCCTACAAGCATCCAAGACCATTTTATATATAGCCCTGGATTCGTCAATATTCCCCTGTTGCTCTTCAAAGCAAGCAAATGACAAGCGAATACTTGGGCGACTAGGAGTAATAAATCGTATTAGACATAAGCTTAGAATACAAGATTATCGTCGTAGATAAAATTACTACAGTCACAATAATTTATATGCTAACCTGATTGGAATGAACACGGAAGTAGCCCTTACATATATATTACGTGCATCATCAAGCCTATTTTTAGATATCATCCAACGAGCATATCTTTGCCAAAATTCTTCATATAAAGCCTGTTCCATAATTATTATTATTATTATTATTTTTAGTTTAATAAAAATATACAAATATAATTTATCGAAGGTCATTTACTTACACAAGCTACGAGACATCTCTCATATAACACTTGAATGCGAGTATCATCTCCCTCACTTTCCTCAAAGTCAAGGTATCTTCTCCAATTAATTAACTGAACATCATCCATAGCTTTTACATGAAAGTAAGGTCTCTTAATCTTAGTGGTGGATATTGGGAAAATTAATTTAAATGCAAGAATATATAGGATTGCTGAATATTCTTGAAAATAGATTTACCTCCTGCTCAAAAACCCAACGTTTATTGGTTTCATTTTGCGTCTTCATATATGTCTCAATATTCATATTGTAAATCCGTGTTCTTATATCATTTTGAATCTGTTCTTCTGTCTAGATAAAATCAAATAAGTGAAATTAGTATTACGTTATCTAACATGTAGCAGTTTAAAATTAGCTAGTAACATAGAACTGCACTTTTTCTGTAGGAGGAGGGGGTTGCTCACCCTCCGTCCCTTCAGGTGGAACGGGAGGAGCAGTTCGCGCTTCCTCCTCAAATTGTCGATATTGTTCTGGTGTGATGAGTTCAGCTATTGGCCGCGTTCCACACAAATTTGTAAATCTAAATTATATTCAATAAGTAAATATTAGGTAACGTCAAAGGATAATTTTAATAAAGAATAATATACAAATAAAACATACTCATCGAAGAACCTAGCATATTGGTGCATTGGAATGCGTATAATTCTGTCCAAGATTTTTAGAACCCGATCATATGCCTGCTTTGATTTCTCAAACTCTATATATTTGTCCCAAAACAAATGGGAAAGAAAGTCAAGGCCAACATATGCAGCACCGCGTTCAAATAACCTGATAAAAATAAGCAATTATATGGTTAGATGTCGACAGAAGATATTTGAATATAATTAAATGAAAACAAAGCTTTGCTAAAAACGAAGACAGCAGTAAAAACTCAAAAAGCTATAACTTAGATTACAATTGACCCGAGCCCTGAAATGATTACGAAATAGGGAGGGCATGGGTCGCACTCTCCGTCGGATACCCTCTGAATCATCATCACCTGGTACAGTCTATCTCCTCAGGGATTCTTTAATCAACTTAATCATTCTTTTGCTGTACTTGACAAGTAAAAACGATTTATAACAAATACAAAACAAATAACCAGAAAACAACAAAGTACAATCACTTCGTCTTTACTGCCATTCTGTTCGGACTGTAATCTGAGACAACTCTGTCTTACTTTTGAAGCATAAGAAATAGTGTATAGAATAACAAACCAAATCGAATACGAAATGGCAAAAACAATACGAAAAGACAGAAAAACGATTTATTAACAGAAATTAGCAATGAACCTACCCTCGAATGGCCTCCACATCGTCCGGATAGTGTTCAATTTTAAATGCGCAATATTGCGTCCAAAGATCAACAGAATTCGCTATGGCAGCTACACCACGTTCATAGATCTATGGGAGTGATTAAATTCATAAATTTAAAAAAAGGTATGTTCATGTAGGAATGAATGAATGAACTAACGAACTAACGAACGAAAGTATACTTTTTCAGCCTCTGTTGGCCCCTGAACGCTAAATTCGAAATCAGCGTATTTCTTCCAATAACCAAAACATAAAGGGAATTTTGCTAAGAATTGATCAAAAACGTCACGCATATTTGTTATATTTTCTGGAGGTGATTGTGCTGTGAGGCCGCCTTCCGCAGTTTCAGCAACGCGAATCAAATATTCCCATGATGTGAAATCCTGCAGTATGCAACAAATATATCAATCGACAATATAAAAGAGACTGGAACGCGTAATAAAGTAATTATAATTTATTACATCAGGATTAGACCTGACAATATCCCAGTAACGTTCTAGATCGGATTGTTGTGGCAGAGATTCAGAATTCGTGCCTTCTTCGATTTGTGCTTGTTCAGCAACACCGTTTGTTTGTGCTTAATTTAGAAAGAAAGAACTAATTCATCAGAGACACAATAAAGATTTATTTTGATTGCTAGACCTTTGCACTAGGCTTCGATCGCCAGGCATCAGTTCTCAATTACGCTCACAAAATACTTACAGAGTGCAGGATCAGTTGGATCAACAGCATACTGTGTGTACTGCGCAGTAGTCGCTTGATCTTCGTAGGTCGTCATTTCTTTTTTTGTTTTTTTTTTTTGAAACTACTTTAGGGACAAACGTAAATTTTTCTTAAGACCACGCGATCAGGTGATTAATCAAAATTACACAAGAACCTTTCTATATATCGATATTGGTTTTCCATTGTGTAACTTTTATATATAGTCCTGGCTCTAACGAAAATAATGGCGAAGGAGACTTACGTACATATGTAGATGTATAGAATGTTAGACGAATTTCATTGATATGTTTATTAATGTCAAAACCAGTCTTGAAAATTTTAATTTATTTAAAATTCGCCGGAAATGAAATTAAATTATCCTTCAAGGTTAGCGTTAAAATCGTATATATCGATATGTAAAAAACCAAAGAAAAAAAAATCATAACAAGGTATAAGGTGAGTATTATGACGAATGTGAGTAAAAATAGCGAATTGAACATATTACAAGGAAACGAGATTTTTTTTTTTACCCTCAAATTTTGGCGCAATATGAATAACTTTTTATTAATGACTTTTTTGGTTATACGCTTTGACGCAGAAATTAATTTTTTGCAACAAAACGTACAACGAAAAATAAAAAAGTTATCCATATTGCGTCAAAATTTGGGGTTAGGTAAAAGATAGTCTTTTGAACAGCTTCGCCTAGTGGAAGAAATTCGATTTGCTAAACAACCGATTTTTAATTAAAGAAAATCGCCGAGTATTAACAATATGATCGTCGATTTACATTCGCCACTTTACCCTCACAAAATTAAAACGTAGCCCTCCAAGTAGCTTTTTTTTCATATCATGATTGTAAAACAAATTAAAAATCCAGCTTTTATCAGATTTTTATTAATAAGAAGTGTTAACTTCGCCATAATACCCACACGTACAATCAACTCTCGATAACGATAAGCTGATTTGATTAAAAAATGCCAGTATATGATTGGCTAAAAATCAATCAAGTAATTTTTAACCAATCATATACTGACATTTTTCCAGATTCCATGAAATTTGTGAAAAGCACGATAAGGCCAAAGTTGATTCTTTGTTTAACATAAAAAAAGTATTTCATAAAAGAGGGGGGAGGAAGGTATTAAACAACACCAAAAATCCAAAAATACTGTAATTCTATTGGCTGTAAAAAAAACTAAAAATTCAAAAGGCTAATACTGCAATTTGATTGGTTAATGTGGTGTTGATTTTTTATGTAAATTTTTAAAAAATAGAGGGGGGTTATGTTAAACATAAAATCAATTTGGAGTGGCCTAATGTTCATACCGATACCTTAACAAATTAATGTTAGCCAGGATTACGAGACCGGGGTTAGTGATGTTAAATTGCCGGTCCAGTCCGGTCCGGTCCTGGGACCTGAAACGACGGTCCTGAACTTGATACAAAAACTGATAGTTGATCGATCCCAGGACCGGGTCCTGAATTACAATCCTTGATATACGTCCATCCAATCAAATTAGTACTTTATCATTAGCATTAGATTATACTTTATCATTAGATTATCATTAAACATAAAAATTTACCATTGCGATCAATATTTATTCGCGAAAGAAGTTATTTATACAAAAATAAATTTATATAAAACAAAATTTTATATAAGACAAAATTTATATAAAGAAATTTTTTTTATATATAAAAAATTTTTTTTTATATAAAAAAAAATTTTTATATAAAATAAAACAAAAAGAAAAAAAAAATTTAAGCACTGATATTACTTGTCTCTTCATTTAACTTATCACTCAGTTCTTTATACCAGCTTTTTAGGCACAAAAACGCGCGGGCTACTTCAGAACTTATACGATTTCGTGTAGAACTAATCGTGTGCTTGGCAATTAAGAAAGCTTGCTTACTTGGCACGCTAGTTGCTTGCACAGTAAGAAAGTCCTTTGCAAGACAGGAGAGAGTCGGAAACTGATCAGAATTTGCTTTCCACCAAAGAAGCGGTTCTACTTCAGTTTCAATCTCATTCAAATACTTGTCAATTTCACATTGATTCAAGTTAACCTGGCGGCTATGGGTAAGATTACGAAAGAGTTTGCGTGTTGCTTTAGTAGTAGTAGTAGTAAGAGGTGGGTGTGGTTTATTTTCTTGAGTTGGTTTATACTTTTCATGCATTTCATAAAGTTTATTAATAGCTTGTTTACGTTCATAAATGTCGAAGGTCAAAAGTTTATTGCATGGATCAAGAAGGCCCGAAATTGTTGATTATTCATTTAGGTGAGCCCAATATGATGTAAATTTTGCTTTCATTGTACTAGCTACGGCATGTTGTGAATTAATTTCTAGATTTTCATTATTATTTAGGTATATAATAAGGCCACGAAATATCATGCACAAGTCACCTTGGGTAGGAAATGTGGACGAAGACAAACTCTTTTTGCTAATTATCAAAACACAAATTTTTGAAAACTAAATTTAATAAAAATTTATAAAAAATATACAAAGGTTATTAAGAAACTAAACTTGGAGTCTTAAGTAAAGAAGAAGAGAACAACAAAAAATATTTAGTCTCTTAAGAGACTTGAGTAATAAGAGCAGTAATGGCAAAAAAATAGAAGAAGTTGTGAAAAATCGATAATATTTTTTTTGCACTTTGCGAATTTTTGGAGAATTGGCCTGATCTTGAATAGCAGATCTGTTTTGGTAATACAAAATTCACAACACATAATAAAAAGTAAACAAAAGCAATATGCTAAAAACCATGTGACAAAAGTAAACAATGAGGTAAACAATACACCAAACAATAACAACAAACAACAACAAAAGAAAAATAACAAGTCACATGAAGCAAAAGTCAGCAGAATGTTCTGAAAAAAGATCTGTCACAAAAGAAAAAACAGATTTAAAACTTAAAGCAGTATTAAAAGATATCCAAGACTTGTTAGTAGCAATAACTAACAAAATGATAGATATGACAATAAAGGAAATAATGGCAAAATATACAGGACAAGAATCTATTCCAAAAAAAATAGCTGAAGTGCAAATAGAAAGGCTCTATAAAAAATTATAGCAGTATAACAGAGGAGAATTAGAATATACAGAACTTGCACTTATAGAAAGAGAACACAAGATTTTCTATAAAGCAATATAAAAGAAAGAAGATTCAATTAATTGCATTATAAAAGAAGAAATAGTTAGTTACATAGTAAAACTAAGAATAGCTAACGAAGTAAGAAGAGTACTAAAAGATAGAAAAAAACAAGATGCTGAAATAAAGTTGAAACTAGAATTAGATTGAAGCAAGAGATTTTAAAAACAAAAGAAAAATCGACAAAAACAGCACAATAAAACAGCTCTGAAGTTGATAGTACAACAATTCAAAGAATCTGTCAAGACTACTATAATAAACTAGCAAGAGATAAAAGAAAAAATTAAAGAAGAAAAGAGAAAGATGCAAGTCCAACAAAAGAGAGATCAAGTTGCTAAAAACATAGCCAAGAAACAAGCCTAGTAAAAAAAAAACAAGCTGCTAAAATAAAAATAAAATTAAACCTAGACTGAAGCAAGAGACTTCAAGAATAAAGAAAAACTCACCAAAGACAGCATAACAAAATGGCACTAAAGTTTCTAATAATATAGTTTACAGTATCTGTCAAATCTGCTGTAGCAAGATATAAAAGAGGAAAAAAAGAAATTAGAGAAAAAAAGAAGAAGAGAAACAAAAGACAAAATATTTCAGATTTGACAGAAGTGAAATTGCTAAACAAGTTTCAAGAAGAAACAAGACCAGAAATTGTATTACCAACTCTAGTAGAATAGTTAATAGAGGTAATATATTTAGCAAGTATTAAAGACTCACAGCTCAATAATAAAATGTAGAAAAAGAAGAAGAAAGATTTGTTTACAAAATAGATATATAGTTTAAAGACTCAATGAAATCTAAATCCATCTCAAGAAATATTAGCACCCAGTTTGAAGAAAACTAAAAATTGGAAAAAAAAGAAAAAGGTCATATTACTAAAGATAGTAGAAAGGATTTTTATAGAACATTTCAGAAGACCAGAAATTTTTATTGAAATACAAGAAAGGTTTTTGGAAAGGAAACAAAACCCTAGAAAAAAAAGAAAAAAAAGAAGACAAAGAGAAGGAAAGAAAAAGAAGACTTTCATACCCATATCACAGAACAAAGAAAATCTGAGCAGACCAATCAAGACTCAAAAACGAAAGGACCAGAAAAAAACACAAGGTATTTAGAAAAAGAAAGAGTTAATAGAAGAATACTTCTAGAAAAACCTCATAAAACAGGCTTTCAGAAAGGAAAAAAAAATATAAAACAGTGAATCAAAAAGGAAGAACCAAAGAAGATAATATGAGAAAACTTCCAAAAGCCAGACCAGAAAGAACAGATTAAACTGGAAAAGGAGAAAAAGAAAATGTAATCACAAATGAAAGAATACTATAGTAAAATTAGCAGAAAACTGGAATATAGTTGTAAAAAGGAGAATAGTTTAGAAAGAGTAATTTGCTAGGTAAATGTAGTAAAAAATTCTTTTGATTCAAAATCATCTTGTTATAGTTTCACTGGCTAGCTTGATGCAGCCTTCCAGTACGAGCAATAGCCTTAACTGATGCAATAGATCGATTTACTTATTTACGTTAGTGATACAAACCAAAAAAGAAAAAAAAACAAAAAATATCCTTTTTTATTGGCACAAATAATGTATGAGAGTCATGATGTTAGAGTTAGTAGTAAAGGTAATATATACTAAAATTTTGCAAAAAATTTTTTTTATTAGAACGTTAAAGGTGATTTCTTAGACAGAATTTTAAACTACTGGCTATTTTTCAAAAAAGCTTTTGTTTTAATATTATATCAACTATTGCATCTGATCTTGCAATTTACATAAGAAAATTTCCTTATTTAGTTTGTATCACTGGTGCAAATAAGAATACGCATAGTAGACTGCATTTGCATACCTAATAGAACAGCCAAATGATGTCAGATCTGCAATTTAGATAGTTTAAATATATGTATATATATGCTTTGATCTAATAAAAGATACTGGCAAAGCTACCAATATATATAAAAAAAAAAATACAACAAAATATAACAAAAGAATTCAAAGAAGTCTTAAAGCTACTTCAAAAATTAACAATTACAGAGAAACAAACAATATATATAATCAATATAGTTATTATAAAATGTTTCAAATATCGAACACAAAATTATATATACACCCAATCACAATGTAATAAACTTACAAACAAATATATTTCAATTACTAAACACAAGGCTAACATGTCTAGAGCTATACCCAACTCAACATTTTATAACCACAGAATATATATACTCAGAACACTATGGAATATATATTGTCTACACTATATAAGCAAAATAACAACAAATAAATAACTCAGATCTATGCAATTCATCACTATATATATTTATACAACAAATACAAAATGTGGCAAATACAAATATATTAATACTGGCTAACTTAACATATCTACTTCCCATAATAGAACATAATATAACCACAGCCAAGAAAATCTGAATACTACATGATAACTACTTCACAATAATAAACAATATTAGCAATTGGCTTAAGCCTCTTCTAAACAAAGGAAACAGTATAAACAAGATACTTACAGACCTAATATTATATATAAACAAAATTAATACCCAGCAACTAAAGACCAAACTCAATCTGTACAAAATCAATTTCATTGAATAGCTAACAAATTTAAACAATATACAAACAATCAACTGAAAAGAAATATTATACACAATATACAAAATACCAACAGGCAGAGAACTGGCATAGTTCAAAATAATCACAGCAATAATTAATATACAAATTTGTCAAACAAACCAGCTAATATTACAAACACCAAACCCATATACAATCAACAAAAAAGAAATAACTAAAAACAAATGGATAATGATGCAAATAAAAAAAACCAAACTATAATTAGAAAAATAACAACAATACAAGACTATAACAATATAAAATTAATATATTAGATATATACAAAAGACAGACACTAACTACAACAACTCATATAATACAACTAATACAAATTAACAACAACAATACATTATAGCAAGTATACTATACAAAAAACTCTAAAAAACTATAGCATAATACAAGTGAGCTATAGTAAATGTATATATAGCAATACAGAAGAAATATAAAAAGCACTGCAATATATACAACAACAAAACACTTCATAGCAGAATAAACAACATATCTTAACTAGCCAAGTATCTAAAAATCTACTACAGACATTACAAATATGCAATAGCATATTTTTAGAAACTACAACCAACACACAACATTAATTAAAATAACAAAAGATATTATCATGAACAAAGAAATATATGCAATAATAACAATATATAAAGATATAAATACTGGATAACCTATATACAGATTCACTTAGAAAATTTGCCAAACTAATATTAAACTAATTAACAAAATTACAAACTAGCTATCAAAAACTACAGCAATATTAACAGCAATTCTAATATTAATAGCTATCGCACCAATCAAAACAATACTAAAAATATTTATAACAACAACTCACATTATCAATACATATCAATAATACAATACGATTAAATACAACAAGAAGAACATTATAACAAAAAACTAACACTGGCCATACTAGAGCAATGTCTTTACATTTATAACAAGGAAAAATATCTAATTAGAACTAATATTAATACCAAGCAAATCTCTAACATTCACAAAATTATATATCAAAACAATCTTTAATACCAACACACAAGAAATAATACTACAATTTTAACAAGTTGACTATACAATATATTTACTTACATGGTTTAACCACACAACAATACAAAAAACAAGAAGACTAATTAGAAACATACAAAATATAAAAAATCTAGCTATGTAGTACTTGCAAAATTGAACACAAAAGTGAACCAATATACAAAATATTAATTAGAAATTAATATATACATTCATTAATTACAACGACAAACTAACAGCTCGACAAACACACCTAATACACTCCAAATTAAAGGCTTTTAAACTAAAACTCCTTCTGAATGAACTGCCAACCCT
>CAJVPZ010002055.1:0-13130 GCA_910592135.1 Racocetra fulgida | reverse complement strand
TTTGGTTTGGATGTCGAAAGTGCGAAGGAGTCCACTAAAAGCTTGACCTAAAGGCACAACCCACTTGTTGTTTATACATCCACTTCTCGGTGTTTCACATATACAAAGTTTCGTCAATAGCAAGTATGTTTGTATAGTACTAAGAATATTTAGGTGTCCACTTTGTTGCTTTCCTATAACATTTTTTTGTAGTTCAGTTTGTTTTGTTGTTGACCAAAGGATCATCAGAAAGAGTTGTCTTTTTTTTTGGCAGCTGTATTTATATAATTGTAAAGATACTATATATATCTTAGTTTTTTAGTATTTATGTTTGTAGTATTTGTGTTTGTGTTTGTGCTTAGTGTTTTTGTAATATATTAAACTCTTATATAGATTTATCATGGGTTTGCACTGACTATTTTACAATATTTAAGAATACATTTGTATATACCAGCTTGCATTCCTCCATATTTCTAATCATAACTCTCTGTTGTACAAGTTTTTAGATATAGATACTATATTCGGGAATATGCATATTTGTAAAGCTAACATATAGTTCTACTCTATATAGCTAGGATAACCCTTATTAGATTATCATGGGTTTACACTGACTATTCTACAATGTTTAGTAATATATTTATATATACCAGCTTGCATTCCTCTATATTCCTAATCATGACTCTCTTCAGTACGAGTTTTTGGATATAGATACTAACTTGGGACTTTGCGAATAACTTTTCTAATTGGGATTAGTCTTGTAGAATCTTTACACAATGGGTCACCAATCTGTTTTCCAAATTGAGTTGGTATAACCACAATTACAGTCAGAGACCAGCACCAATTAAGTTAGTATATTCTTTTTTTGAAAGGATATTTAAGATATAGTTTTCAAATATTATCGACAGTAGGAATTGAACTCTAGACCTTGATACTCGGGATGTGACAACTTGATTACTTCACTAAGTCACTACACCCTAATTTTTTTATCTAAAAATCTTAATATTTTAAGTAAACACTACTGCCTAATTAATAGAAAAAGATAAAGCCCATCTAGAGCTTTAATTTGATATATAATATATAGAAAACAGACTTAAACTTATATTTTTATCTTCAAGACTTTGCAAACTCTCTTACAAAAATTCTTTGTTATTTTTTTGCAAAACTTTTGTTTTTTTGGGAGGTCCTGGCTCCTTAGAATGCTTAAACCTGCAGATCACTATTACAAATCAATATTACTAATTAATTTATACAAAAATATTATCTGTTTCATCTATTTTTATCTTTATTTTTAACTTAATATTTTAGTCTTAATAATTTTACACAACTTTTGTTATACTATTGTTATGTCACATCAGATCATACAAGCATATCAGCCACATCAGCCACAATATATTAGTATTTGTGTTTGTGTTTGTGCTTAGTGTTTTTGTAATATATTAAACTCTTATATAGATTTATCATGGGTTTGCACTGACTATTTTACAATATTTAGGAATACATTTGTATATACCAGCTTGCATTCCTCTATATTTCTAATCATAACTCCCTGCAGTACAAGTTTTTAGATATAGATACTATATTCAGGAATATGCATATTTGTGAAGCTAACATATAGTTCTACTTTATATGGCTAGGATAACTCTTATTAGATTATCATGGGTTTATACTGACTATTCTACAATATTTAGTGATATATTTATATATACCAGCTTGCATTTCTCTATATTCCTAATTATGACTCTCTGCAGTACGAGTTTTTGGATATAGATGCTAACTTGGGACTTTGCGAATAACTTTTCTAATTAGGATTAGCCTTGTAGAATCTTTACACAATGGGTCACCAATCTGTTTTCCAAATTGAGTTGGTATAACCACAATTACAGTCAGAGACCAGCACCAATTAAGTTAGTATATTCTTTTTTTGAAAGGATATTTAAGATATAGTTTTCAAATATTATCGACAGTAGGAATTGAACTCTAGACCTTGATACTCGGGATGTGACAACTTGATTACTTCACTAAGTCACTACACCCTAATTTTTTTATCTAAAAATCTTAATATTTTAAGTAAACACTACTGCCTAATTAATAGAAAAAGATAAAGCTCATCTAGAGCTTTAATTTGATATATAATATATAGCAAACAGACTTAAACTTATATTTTTATCTTCAAGACTTTGCAAACTCTCTTACAAAAATTCTGTTATTTTTTTGCAAAACTTTTGTTTTTTTGGGAGGTTCTGGCTCCTTAGGATGCCTAAACCTGCAGATCACTATTACAAATCAATATTACTAATTAATTTATACAAAAATATTATCTGTTTCATCTATTTTTATCTTTATTTTTAACTTAATATTTTAGTCTTAATAATTTTACACAACTTTTGTTATACTATTGTTATGTCACATCAGGTCATACAAGCATATCAGCCACATCAGCCACAATATATTTTCTTGTTGTTATACAAGATTATATAAAGATACACTAATTTGCCACACTAGCCACAACTAAATTTAATACCTGTTTTTAGTTTTACTCCTAAAAACAACTTTGTTAAATTTAACAAAAATAAGTTTTCTTTAGTAAAACTTGGAATTTTTCTATCAAAATGCCTACTCTAACTAACCAGGAACCAGATCATTATGACCTGGACTATTTTTACAACAAATATAGTGACTGACATAGCACAATGATTCATGAGACTCAACCTAGCTTATTAAAAGCAATGCTTTTTGCATTCAATCCAAGTAAATATAATATTTTTAAAACTCTCCATTTGTTTCGTACACCTTAAGAACCAGCTATTGTTTACTATTTCTGTTAAAAATATCATACTTTCTTTACTTCAAGCTACTTGAATATTTCACTTAGACAAGCTACTCCTCCTCCTTCTCAACAATTCAAAGCTATATCTATAGATTTAACATCTAAACAAGTTAAAAACTTAAAAGATGATATTCTACAATCTTCTATTATCAAATCTACTTCTATTCACTCTTTCCTATTTTCTCTTAACTATTCTGTTACTTCAACATCTAGTTGCTTATCCCAAACACCTCAAATATAAGCACACTTCCATTATGCTTATACATGCATCATCTGCAAACTTAACGACATTCCTTGCGTATTCTTACTAGACAACAAACATACACTTTTAAGTAAAGCTACTCTTGTCCTCAAAGGTTACACAGCACATATTGGCTGTATTCACAAACTTAGACTTAAGCTAATTTCTCAAACTCAACCACTTACATCTGATGCACATAGTGCTTTTTATATAATCAAATTCGCTTTAATGAAATAAACAGAAAAATATCAGTTTTAAAAACTTCTTACAACTTCTAAAAGGAAAACAAAACAACAAAAACTTTAAACAAGATATATCCAATAACTTGGATTGGTTCAAGACCTATCCTATTACCTCTACTATAGAACTTTTCTTTAAATTCAATACACAACTTTTACAACAAATTTTCAATTTTGTCAAACCATTCCTGGTTGACTTTGCTCCTGGACAATTTAATACCAAAATTAGCAAACCAAAGTTAGATATAGCTTTAATTATTTATTAAAACAAATAGCAGGACAACATCCTAAATTTTTTACTGATATAATCACCAACAACATCCAACAATCAACTAAAATATCACTATTCCTTTTGAAATAGTATATACTTCCTTTAAAAATATCCTATTTACATTTACTCAGGTTCTCTTCACCAAACTTAACTATGCAAAAATCTTTGCTTTATATAACTTTATACTACCCTACACTATCTCTAACCACTATAATGTAGCACTTAACTTTGCTAAACTTCATTTTTTTCTTCATAATGAATACAAAACTATTAATAGAGCTTAATTTATTCAAGACTTAGATATTTCATCCTATTTATCTTAATCTTCATTACTTCACTTCTTTAGATATCAAAAACCAACCTTACTTTAAAATCCAAAATGATAATAAGTTTAATGTTAACATCTCTTTCAATATACCCAAAAAACAATTTTTACATGATTTTTATATTCCATCTCTTAAACCTTATAAAGCTAATTTTGACAACTGGTTTGAACCTTTCTTTAAAGTTTACCAATAATAAATAAACAAAAACTTATAACTTCTTAAAACACCAGAAACTTGCAAAAATATGCAAAAGCTTTCTTCTACAAACCTTTATAATTACTTCTATTTCTTTATACAAAGAATGCATCACTTTATGCAGCAAGGCAGCTCTCTACCACATACATACCCATACTTATAACAAAGATAACCCATGTCAAACACTACTAGCAGACAAAAAACAACTTCAAAAATCTTGAAACCCTCTTTCTTACTAAATCTTTTGATAAATTTTCTTCAACCTCCTTTACTGACACAGCAGGCTCTAAACTTAAGCTAAACCACACTGTTTTAAAATTTTCATTATTTAACAAAGATAACAAATATCTAGCAACTTTTTAAAAACCAACTCCTACTGACCTTTTTCACAAACTTGCAACGGAAGCAGAAGAACAATTCATTAAAGATAATAATACAGAAACTAATAATCGAAGAAAAGATTTTTATTTCTATAGTTATTATAGAGCCTATCTTCGAATAATAGCAAAAAATGATGATATTGCTAATCTTGGCTCCTATCAAGCAATATATAAAATTACTACCAAACTAGTCAATACTTACTTCCTAGCACAAGTTCTAACCTACTACTATATTTTAGACCAAGAAAAGGTCACTATTTCTCAAATTTACAAAAACTATAAGTCTATCTTCTACTCTCAAGCTGAGAAAATTTTACTTGAAAAATTCAAAGCTTAATTTACTTTTATAAATAATTTTGAAGACTTTTACTTTTTTAAAACCTCAACAAACATATCTAAAACAACAGATAATATATTATTAACCTCTAAATCTGATGATAATCAAATAGTTGACTCTAACAATATAATAATTGATGATTCTAATAGCATAATAACAAACCTCCAACTACTTCTAAAAAATCCTATGCTAAAACTCTTTTATCTAATACACTACAATCACATTTATACAATCCTTTTTAATTAATGTTTCTTCTACAAATCTCATAGATGCAGCCACCACTTCATTAATCAATATAGTCATTGTATTAATGAAGTGAATGTTGTAAATAGACAAGTGGTTAAGCCTATTTACACAGAAGACCATTTATATGACAGTCAGATTCAATATACAGAGCAGACCATGGAATCCTGCACAGCTGTAAGATCAAGCTTAAAATAGTAAGCAATCCTGTAGAAGAAACACTATTAAAATCACTTTCAACATTTTTAAAACTCTATGACTTCAACTTCTGCTATAATAAATTTCTTTCTCATCACAATTTACAATTTTTATCACTAAACAAACACTATAACAACATCACACTTTCAATTAATTAATCTCTTGATGAAGTACACATATACTTATCAAATTAAAAATCTCAACACAATAATTGAACAATTTTTAATAACTAGATATTTAAATCTACCAATAAGTAGTATTCGAAAATGGATTAAAAATCCTGGTTAATCTGGGATTGATCTGAATCTGATCTGAATCTATAATTCAGATTGAATCTGAGAGTGATCTGTGCTAATCTGATGGTTTGTCATGTATATATATTATAATATAAGTGATAAATTTGAATTTATCACATGACAAATGTGAATTAATCACTTATATTATGACACAAGGTATGATATATTCAAATTTATCACAGAGTAATTATATAAAGACATGACCTAAAATTAAGCCCAATCCTGCTCAATCCAGGCCCAATCTAGCATTTCATGAGCCAAACCTAATCCTCACAAATCCAAATCTGATCTGTGTTAACTTTTTTGAATACTACCAATAAGGACAACACAGACATCATTACAAAATCTATTTAATACAATAGATATTTCAGAATCCTTATTATATTCCTCACCTCCATCCATATCTATATCATCTGAACAATCAAATATACTACAAATATAATCAACTGATACATATATTGGTCTACAGAAACTAGTTACTCAAAATTCAAAACTAACTAACTTACACTTAAATATTGCTATATATAATGTTAGAGATTACAATATGCCAGAAAAATGTCTTATGTAGGAAGAATACTGCCTAACCCACAACCTACATAAAGTTAGTTTTACAGAAACTAAAATAGTTAACACAGTACAAACTAAATTTTTTAACACCAACCACAATTCATACTTTTGGTCTAATGCATCTGAATCTAAAGAAGGCATATGTATTATAATCCACAACAGTATTCAACCACATATACACAACATCCTAATACATCCAGGTAGTGTAATTGCACTGGATATATTCTTTAAACATGACTATAAATTAAGAATCATTTCCATTTACCTCTCATCAACAAATACAAAAGACCAGAAGAATATACAAAACAAAATAATTATCTAGATACAACAGGCAATATCCTCTAATCTACATCCTATTGTCCTAATTAACTTTAACGCAAGCCCTAGTACTAATATCTCATCATTAGTTAAGTTCTAACTACTTAACTATTTACTTAGTACAGATATGTATAACATAGCTAACTTTACAAATAACCTGCAAAATACTTGGAAAAGTACTAGATATAATACAAGAATTGACTATATATAGGCAAGTGATGCTCTTGTTTCATACTTACACAAGTTTGAGCTCGATAACTCCTCTTCATCTACAATTAGGACCACCAAATTTTACTATCTACCTGGGTCTTTCCATTAGCACTAGCTTAATCTAGACATAAAAATAAATGTAAATAAAAAGTATTCAATTACAAGTCTGTGACAAAAGAAAATTAGGAAAACTTTACAGAACAAGTAAGACTCAAATCAAACTTATTAAGCAAGAAATCTTAGAACTCAATGATATTCTCAAAGTTAAAAATATAACAAACAAACAAGCTGCTTATATTATTAACACAGTAATCATCTCTATTGCAGAATATCAGATCCATATTATAGTTCTTCAATACACTATATACAAACTTATCCTATCCAAATATCTTACTACAGCCAAATACAAAGCTAAACTTCCTGTCACTATACCAAATAGCACTTTACATACCAATAATATCTATGATATCAAAAACATATAGAATATAAAACTACAACACCACATTACTAACCTTTTGTCATGAATTAATGATTCTAATCTAATGAGAATAAGCACATATATTAGACTACAACAACTACAAAACAGCCTTTGGTCTACAACCAATATACTACTTTACCCAAACTCACAAATAGACGGATTAAACAGAAATACAACCACCTTTAAAATTATACAACTATTTAATCACCTCCAAATATCAATAAATATACATCCAAACTATCTAAAACCCTACACACTTCAATATCTATATACACCTATTGAAAAATTTTAAAATCGCATAAACTATATCTACAATTTAAAAAACAATTATATACTAAACAAATTTTATATTTAGAACAATTAACATCATATGACAATTCTACATTACTAGATTGGCAGTATATATCTTCATGACTACAATATATTCCAAAGGAATGTAAACCGGGGCTCAAAAATATAGTCAAAGCAACTAGAATGATTAATTGTTCTTTTATTTATTAGTTTTTGTTCTGGTTTTTCGGGTTACTGTATATGAAAGCTACATTCCTTTGTATATTTTAAATATACATGCTTTCTTTTTAACGACGCTCACGTATACATTTACATAATTTTATATTAAAAATTAGCTTTGATTGATATACGATGTTTAAATTATATTTCAAGAGAATCTTTATGTCGAAGTATGATCTTCCGAATGGATTTTAAGATCTCGTGTGATGTCAAAAGGCGAGAATTCGATTGTCTCACGTTTTATGTTTTAAAATTTTCTTATAGAATTTTGCTTTATTCAATCCTGATCCTAACTGACCCTACTGTTAATGTAATAAAGCTCCGAAGCTCTAAACGAACTTAATTGATAATAGTCTATTGAACTCTATTAACTCCAACACATAACCCTAATTATACGATCTGATTAAATGACTGTTACCTTTAATAAGGAGCGCACGCATATTTATGTATGTACACTTACGAATGATAAAAAATGTATGCCTGCAAATTTATTCAATAATAAAATTTTTTAATTCAAATTTGTTAAATTTTACAAATTCGAAATACTTCATAATCATCTATGGAAAACCATCCTGTTGCATTTCTGATTGGTTTATCATATACATCTTTACTATGATGCCATTGTTTATCAGGCTTCATTCCAAGGTCATTGCCGTTAAACCATGGTCCTAGATGTGTACCACAATAATAAATTGCATATGATGTAAATTTATTATTTACACGACTAAGAATCGATTGATTTATGTTTCCATTTTTTAAAGAAAAAATAAAGCTATCAGCTGTAGATCCATAACTTCCATTAACAGCTTTCCAGACAAGAGGATTATAACCACCAAGTATCTCATTTGTACCAGTGACCTTTAAAACAACTATGGTACCAGGTATATTATCACAAAGTCTATGAAATATTTCACCTGTGAATCCATCCCTACTACCTCTAAATAAAAGTTTAAATTCATACGGAATTTCAGTAGTATCATAAATTGTCGAACGTCGATCAATCCAGGATGAAATTTCCGCTACGTGCTCTAATGTGATTACGGAAGAGGGTGGTGTAATAATAGACGCTTTTCGAGGAGGAAGTTGTGCAGTTTCCTTTTTACGAGGAGGTAAAATTAGAGAAGTAATAGGCGCATCTGGGTCTAATGATTTGCTAGAATATCAACCCATATATTTTTTTCAAAAATATTTTGATAAGGTTGCAGTTTTCTTAATACATCTTTACTAGAAATTTGAAAATATCTAATATAAGGAAGGCAATTTTGAAGTGTAGTCCTTAAAAACTTGAAGTTTTTATCAGTCCATTCCTCGAGGTTAGATGGTAGGTCAGGAGTTCTTTCTTTCCCCCATAAAATTACCTTGTCCCAAATTTCTGATTCTTCCATTTGCAAATCATCATTTTTTAAAAGAGCAATCAAAGCATTCTCTTGAATATTGTTAAAATCATCAGAGTTAAAAATCATACTCGGATGTTTTACAATAATATCATTGCAAAATTTCTGTAAACTTTTGAAGGTTTCATGATTGAAGCTTATTTGATAAACTCGAGAGAAATTTAAACGAAGCCAAGAAGCATTATTTTCAATAAGATAAGATTGAATATGTTCAACTAATTCTGTAAACTTAAATTCATTTATAGCAATTAATAGGTCAAATATAGCAGAGGCCTCAGAATTTTCTAAAGAAAATATGCCACTGTAGATATACCTACATACAACATATTGCAAATAATAATAATAAATTATAATATTTTTTTGCAATACAGCAATAGAGTTGAATTATTGTATTATCTAAAACTTACCTAATAATAATATTAAAGACTTTGGCAGAAAAATCAGGTATTTTAATTTCAATAACATTGTTTTTCTTAATCGCATTTTTTAATTTTTGACGGAAATACAATGAACGTTGATATAAAATTGCTGAATGTGCTTTGAAAAGTTGGATATTTTTTTGTTTACCAACTTCAATCACCACATTATAATCATATTCATTTTCGAGAAGTTGTGTAAAGTCTTGAGAAAGTTGGTCAAGAATTTTTACGTTCATTTTGATATTCTGGCAGATACTATACCGGTATACATTTCTAATATATACTGTACTGTAGTACAGTACATCTGTACATACGGATATAGTTAGTGTATGACAAAGAACCACGTAAATGGGCACTTGCTGGCGCGAGTTATACAAATCTTAAAAGTAATTTAAAATACGCGAAGTAGAACTTTAAAGCTAGCTTTAGCGACTCTATGAATAAACTTACAACAAGCTTTGTATAAAGCATCATTTGCGCCATCTTTAATTAATAGTCCAAGGTTCATTTAAACACTATATAGTTTGTTTATTATCTTGTTAAGCCTTACCAAATTGTATACCTTGAGTAAAGTGTCTTGTCGATAGTTTTTTGTTGGTTGCATAAAAATTCCTCAATTTGTTATCGAAATGGGCCAAAATATTACCGTGTCGTCGAGAATAATGCCGGGACATTATTTTGAGGCACAATTCTAGAGTGCTAAGAATAAGTTTTGACGAATACAAGCAACAATTTGTTTTAAGAGATTTTTGTTTAAATCTCTGAAAATTGTATGTCTCGAAATTAATATATCATGTAGCCGAAAGAAAACCTGCCACTTAAATTATATAGATCTTTTACACACCGTACTGTGGGCTCAAAAACATAGTCAAAGAACTAGGATGATTAATTGTTCTTTTAATTATTAGTTTTTGTTCTGGTTATTGTATATGAAAGCTATATCCCTTTGTATATACATGCTTACTTTTAACGATGCTCACGTATACCTTTACATTAAAAATTAGCTTTGATTGATATACAATGTTTAAATTATATTTCAAAAGAGAATCTTTATGCCGAAGTATGATCTTACGAATGGATTATATGATCTCAAAAGGCGAGAATTCGATTATCTCACGTTTTATGTTTTAAAATTTTCTTATAAA
This sequence comes from Racocetra fulgida, assembly GCA_910592135.1. Classification (NCBI taxonomy): domain Eukaryota; kingdom Fungi; phylum Glomeromycota; class Glomeromycetes; order Diversisporales; family Gigasporaceae; genus Racocetra; species Racocetra fulgida. Next base: position 2,557 of record CAJVPZ010002055.1, on the reverse strand, counting down.
ATTTTGCTTTATTCAATCCTGATCCTAACTGACCCTATCGTTAGTGTAATAAAGCTCCGAATGGAATTAATGAAGCTCTAAACGAACTCAATTGATAATAGTCTATTGAACTCTATTAACTCCAACACATAACCCTAATTACACAATCTGATTAATGACTGTTACTGTTAATAAGAAGCGCACACATATATATATGTATGTACACTGACGAATTATAAAAAATGTGTGCCAGCGAATTTATTAAATAATAAAATTTTGTTAATCGAATTTGTTAAATTTTACAAATTTGAAATACTTCATAATTATCTATAGAAAACAATCCTGTTGCATTTATAGATGGGTGACGAAATTATTTTCGCAATGACGAAATTGACGAAATTTTAAGTGACGAAATTATTTTCATAGTGACGAAATTGGCGAAATACTTATTTCGTCAAATTTCGTCAATTTCTTCACCCATCACTAGTTGTATTTCTGGTTGCAAATCTGCTATGATGCCACAAATTTGAAATACTTCATAGTCATCTATGGAAAACAATCCTGTTGCATTTCTGATTGGTTTATCATATGCAAGTTTACTATGATGCCATTGTTTATTAGGATTCATTCCAAGGTCAAAGTCGCTAAACCATGGTCCTTGATTTATAGAACCATAATAAATTGCTTTTGATGTATTCTTTACACGACTAAGAATTGATTGGTTTATGTTTCCATTTTTTAAAGAAAATATAAAGCTATCACTTGTTGATGCGACCGTACAATTACCAACTTTCCAGATAAGGGGATTATAACCACCAAGTATCTCATTTGTACCATTGACCTTTAAAACAACTATGGTACCAGGTATATTATCACAAAGTTTATGAAATTTTTCAGAGGTGAACCCATCCCTACTACCTCTAAGTAAAAGTTTAAATTCATATGGAATTTCAGCAGTATCAAAAATTGTCGAACGTCGATCAATCCAGGATGAAATTTCCGCTACGTGTTCTAATGTGATTACGGAAGATGATGGTGTAATAATAGACGCTTTTCGAGCTGTTGCCTTTTTACGAGGAGGTAAAATCAGAGAAGTAATAGACGCATCTGGGTCTAGATGTTTTGTTAAAATATCAGCCCATATTTTTTTATCAAGGATATTTTGATAAGGTCGGATTTTTCTTGATACTTCTTTACTAGAAATTTGAAAATATCTAATATGAGGAAGGCAATTTAGAAGTGTATTCTTTAAAGACTTGAAGTTTTCATCAGTCCATTCTTCGAGATTAGATGGTAGGTCAGGAGTTCTTGCTTTCCCCCATAAAATTACCTTGTCCCAAATTTCTGATTCATCCATTTGCAAATCATCATTTTTTAATAGAGCAATCAAAGCACTCTCTTGAAGAGTGTCATATATTTGTGTCATCGATTGTTAGTTACATCAGGACTTATCTGTATCAATTATTGAATTACTGAATAAGATAGGTAGCACAAAGCGCCGCTAATCGCACTAGTATATATATAACGATAAGGGACAACTTCAGCAAGCGCTCTGATTGGCCAAAGTGAAGGAGATAAAGATCTTGAGATAAGACATTGCGATGAATAAGCATTTTGATCAGCTGGTGGAATCTACATTAAATGAAAAGGATAAACTCTAGAGATGAGGCTGGGTGTTGAGTAAGTATTTGAAACTCTAGAGATAAGGCTGGGTGCTGAGTAAGTATTTGATTAAAATAGAATCTGTGTTAAATTGGATAGGAATAGAGATATAGCAATAAGGATTGTTTTAATTCCTATTAACCATTAAATGTGCTGTATTATACTACCAGTGCAAACTAGATTTTTTATATCTAATTTACACAATTTAGCACTGCTGATTTTGTTTATCATCACTTTAGCCTCTGATGATTCTGCATTCAATAAAACTTACAGTATTTTATTTCCATTGTCATGGTCAAAGCTAGTATACAGTATAATCAGTGCAGATATCAATGTAGAATACTAATGAAATAGAGAAAAGGAAGTTGTTAAAAGTTAAAGTATCTAAAGTAGTGAGATCGAGTACTGTACTATAAATCAAATATGTGAAAAAAATAAATATTTTTATTCAAAAGAAAAAAAAAGATCGATCAAATGAATTACCTGATACATCACCAAAAGCTGTGCATGATTGTCAGGGATACCAAATACCTTTCATTTGGATGAATCTTTAACGTTAAGATTGGCTATGCCTGATGATCTTCATGCATGTATTTTTATTTCTGATATAGATCAGCACACAAAATCAGGTTATGACTATTGCTATGCTGATTACAACAAATTATCGTACTAGATAGCTGTGCGATATTATCATGCAAAACCAGAAACAGAAGAAATTGATAGTAGTAAGACTTGAATATTTAATATGATAAAGCAAGGATAGTTTATTATTATTTTAAATAGCTATATAAGAGAAAAGAACTAAATAATTATTTGTTATTTTTAGTAATAATTATTTGTTTTTTTTTTTTTTTAATCTTCAAAGGTGAGGCCATGCCTCTATCTTTATTAAAATCCAATTAAACTTCTTTACAAA
>CAJVPZ010002054.1:0-13131 GCA_910592135.1 Racocetra fulgida | reverse complement strand
AGAGAATTTTAAATGTTAATTGTTTTACTGCTACACATGATCTTCTAATTATTAGTTAGCTAAAACTGACTGGCAAAGCCTCCCGTATATAAAGTTCTAGTATATATATTTAAGTTGCATCTGTATTATTGTGAATCTTGATTAAAACTTTAAATTAGCAACTAATGATTATTAAATATGGTAAAAAAATGTAGAGTTTAAAACCTAGCCGAGCGAAGCGAAGCGAAACATAAAAAACTTAAAACTCAAGCAAAGCCAAGAACTACAAAAAAAAAACAAATAGAATACCACCTTAGTATATATTTTTTGATTTCAATTAATCATGTATTATCAAATTGTCAGTATCTGTTAATACCATACTCTGTTATATCTAATTATCGTTATTAGTTGGTGTATTAGTCTGTAAGATAATAAAGTGTGAAATTTGAAATGAGATCGAGCGAAGCGAGGCCGATAGTCATGTAAAGTTATTATCTAATTATAGGTCAGCTGAAATGGGCGGCGAAGCCGCCCACATGATCATGTCCTAGTTATTAATTAAATATGATGCATTCGATACGATCATTTTTATTAATTAAATATGTTGCATACGATACGATCATTTTTATTAAAAGTCAGTTAATATATTTTATTAAAAGTTAATATATTCTATTAAAAGTCAATATATTTTTATTAAAAGTCAGCTATTATATTTTAAACCAAGAATTCGGTATCCAAGCATTGAACCTAATTTAGGTTCAATCCTGGTTATTTGAACCTAAAATTTGGTAAGTGAAGCGGGAACCGGACATTCTTAAAATTCAACAGTGTAAGGCTTTAAAGGCTTTCACCTCGGTTCCCTCAGCTCCAGCCAATAAATTACGCTTTCCCATTACAATTATAGTAAGTTTGTGTGGCCTTATGTCTGTACTTTTATGTTTGGCACAATTTCAAAACTTGCTTTTTAAAATCATACAATCTATTTTCACGTTCCTGGTTACGCGTAACTGCGTTGCGCAGCTGTCTAATTTATATATAGTTTTTATATGAAGTCCACACCAAGGTGATAACTTTCTTGATGCAGATCTATATTTAAGTAGGGTTGTTAATATTTTAGATAAGATTTACATCAATAATGTAACAATTTCTGCGCGGGTTTCACCCTGTCATGTTTTTATTATTTTGATAGTGATTTAATGATTTTTCATATTAGTCACAAACTCGCAATAGCCACATGAAATTTCTGAACGATGTGACTATTGCGGGAGTCAACTGTATATGATACAAACCAGAAATTTACGTTTAATAATCCCAAATATATTAAAAGAGCAGTCCAAATTTAAACATTAAGCCCGCATTTTTCACTGTTAAAAAACATGTACCTATTCAAATTAAAAAAGACCTACTTTAAATATAACATCTTATACTAAACGTTCTGTTATGAAAAAGTACTTTAAAATTACCTTCAAGTTTTTTTTCTTTGCTCATTTCAAAAAGTCGCTATTAAATTAACACAACTAAATTAGAAATTATTAGATTAATTTTAAAGGCAGCCAGCCTTTTGACACTCGAGAGAAACGATTTAGTATGCACCACTTGAGTTCTAAAAATGTATTCTAAGCATATAAATAAATTACCGGGCAATTTATCTACATCAGCCAATCAAACGAAGTCGTCTATGAGTAAATATATGCCTTATGTAATATAAAAAATTTAATGGACGTTCGTACGTACAATCTGTAAATATCTCTTTTTTTGTTAAAAATCTCGATTTTTGTTAAAATCTTTTTTGTTACTGACCCATACCGATACGTATTTAATATAATTTTATTATATCAGTAAATAAACTTTTGTGAAACTTTCGTGAGGTCACATAAAATATTGATTTTTATGCATATATTATATTTACTATGAGTATAGCATGCTTATTTTATATATTCAAATGCAATTTTTGTAGTATATACTCTATTTTACGCAATCATACACCACAAATATTCGTAACACCGCTATATGTAAGCTTATAAGTATGATCATTATACTTTTAAGTATGATCATCTTTATACTTATAAGTATGGTCGTCTTTATACTTATAAGTTTGATAAGTCTGATAATTAAATATACGTGTCAGTACAGGATTATAAAATTATATTCCGCTACTATTTTTATTTTTCCTACTATACTTCTTTATATATTACTCGTTATTATGCCACACAAAGTTTATTTTTCGTTCTGCATTATATGAATTTTAAAATCCCGATCGGTCGGTCGAATTTTTTTTTTGATTTCTATGATCTGCAATTTTAAGTTCAACCTAAAAGTTACTATGTAAATTATCATAATTCCCGAAAATCTCCGACAAAAATGCTTGCGTTTGTTTTTATTGATTTCTGAATTATATGAGTAATTTTTATATGTCTATTAAATAGGTATCGATTTTTTGAACTAGATTCATAACAACTATAAAATCATCATTATAACACAAACGCCTGTTATGTAACTGGTGAATTGATTGGACCTAGCTGCCACCAATTTGTCACGGTAGATTCTTGATTTTGATTGGCTAAGATCGGCTATCAAAAATTTAGGCTGAAATTACTCAAAATTTTGCTAATGAAATCACAGTCGCCCATTAAGTAAAAATGCTCCTGGGATAAGTTTACTATTGTGCGGGCCTATTTCCTAAAATTTTCTATTTTTGGAATGAAAAGGTTAAAAAATTAATTCCGGCCAAAAATTATGTAAACAATTATGTAATGCGGGCCAAAATTATGTAAACAATTATGTAATGCGGGCCAAAATTTTGAAGAAGCCAATCAAAATCAAGAATCGGACGTGACAAAACTGGTGAGGTAGCAAGGTCCAATGATAAATTGATAGATGCATATGCAGGCGTTTGATCTTATTAAAAGCTTACAATGTTCTTACAACAAAAGAAATGGCTTAAAATTATTGGATCAAATTTTATACTACATATAAAGACCGAAAATTGGATGACAATAAAAAACCTTAGAAAAAGCGAAAAATCTTCCAAGAGTATGGAATGAATAAAATAAAACGTACTTTCTACTAGCGATAAATTAAAAATAAGTTTGATTAGTAAAAAAAAATTTATTTGCAACTTCTGTGAAATCTATGTTTAGGATTACTGTGTTACCTAAGCTACAGTTGAAACAATTTTCGTATTGCCAAAATTGGTTAAATTTATTAGTCTCACATTCCGATGACAAATCATTTTAAAGATTTTTATAGTAAATTTTATCAAGAAAATGTAATAATGGCACAAACTATCCCTGAAAATCAAAAATAAGATTTTGTAAGATTCGGGTAAATTTCGGCACGGAATCGGAAACATGACATGTACATCACAAGATTACTCAAATTATCAATCAATAAACTATTAAATTTTTGGATAAATCCAAACGCAATAAACTTTATTATCTTAAAATCATAATTTTCGGCCCTTTCTACTACGAAGTCCCCATATTATATACCGTTTTTTAACTGTATCCTTTCATTTAGTAATTATAGTGATCTGATTTTGATGATTTTGGTAACGATTATATATAGATGGATTTCTTTTTTGAACAAAATCAAGTGTAGTCTAGTAAGTATTATTTTCGTTGTTCTAAACAAAATTGTAAAAAAAAAAATTTGTTTTTGAAAAATTTTGGTCGGTGGGTGATGCAAAACGAAAAAATAACTTTGCACTAATTTAAAAACAACGATAATCATTGCTGAGTAATTGGACCAACTTCATTTCACTGCGTAACATTGCAATTATAGATTTCAATTGGAACGTATAAGTCTAATTTCAATTCAATTATTGGATTCAACACTGGCGATAATCCTATATACAAGATATTCTATAAAATAAAAAAAGCTTCATACGTATAAGGAAATTTATAACTTAATAAATATATAAAAAAATTAACAAATGGGTAGTTATACGTAAAGATATAAGTGGTATTTATTATTCATGAACCCAAACTTATTAATACAATATACAATCCGTGGGACAAACAAATGTTTTAACTAAAATCCGTCAATTCAAATAGTTATAATTCACTTTTTGATATAACGGTTTTTAAAGAAATAACTTTAGGAAAATATATCATTAGCATAGTTGAATAAAATATATAGTCTAAACTAGTGATTGGTCATTTCATCAAAAACTTATAAATATTCTTTATGTTCCTGAAATTATCTTAAAAAATCAAATTTTAAAAATATCATTTTTTTCACATTTTTACTGTAATTTAACAATGATGGGGCATCAACAAATATTCATCCTGTTAATTGTTAATTTGTTCTGCGGCACTTTAGTGCTGCCCGTTATTTCTGTTACTCTTCAAGTCTGTCCTACGGCACCGCCCTCCTGTAGCAGCAGTAAGCTTTACTTTATTTCAAGTAAACAAGTCTATTTGTGCATTTAGTATAAAAGCTAAAATTTATTATTTATTATTTATTATTTATTATTTATTAGGTAATATGCAAAATCCAGAGTAAGTATACCGATTTAATTTATTTATTTAATTTTATTTTATATTATAGTTAATAATTTTATAAACCATTTTATCAGAGATTTTTTATCACTAGATTGTGAATTTATTTCAATAGGCCCTCCCGGAGGTGTTATCTTTATAAAACGTCCTGTACAAGTGACATTAATAGATTATGAGGAAAATGTAGTATTCAATAGATATATACGCCCAGATGAGCCAGAAGACCAATGGAACAGAAGCCGTCTTCTGAAATTAATTAAAAACAATGGTAAAAACATTGCTATTATAAAATTACGGTAGTTTTATTATTGCATATTGATATTTGTAATTTATTCAATATTCAGGATCTAGTTTTGAAGAAGTAAGATCAGAATTTATTAGAGCAACAAATAATAAGATACTTGTTGGTTTTGCTATAGAAAATGATTTAATTGTAAATATTTGTAATTTTTATTAATTAAATATTGATATTTATATGCAAGTTTTGATTAACAGTTTAATTATTATCATTATTGTTATAATTATTAAGGCGTTAAAGATAGACTATCCATTAAACATGATACGTGATGTTGCGCTTTGTAAACAATTTCGAACTCAAGATGGACCATACAAACTAAAAGACATAGTAAAAAATGAACTTGGCATTGATATTCAGATGAAGCGTAAAAGACATGACGCAGTAACAATTTTTTTATAAAACTCTATTAAATACCGAACTTTAAACTAATAAAGTATACTATTAGATCGAAGATGCTACCGCAACTATGAAATTGTTTCGGAAATTTAGATTTCTTTGGGATCAAATGGTACCACAAATCGATTATCCTAAAAGATGGCTATCAACTATTTCAACTACTACAACACGATCTCCACGAACTTTAGCACCTATGCCATGTCATACTATAGTACCTTGCAAGCCGTAACTTATGTTTATTTGTACAGATCAGTTTTACATGTTTTATATTAAGAGTTTAATTTATATAATTTCATTAGGAATTATGTGGCATCAGGTTTCCTATTTATTTCTACTGGTCCCGATCGATTGAAAGACAGGGCTATCGTTCATGCAACATTAATAAATGCTGAGGGTAATATCATACTAGATAAATATATACGTCCGGTTACGGAGGTCACAGATCTCGATCTCAAATTGAACAATCTTGGAATTAATCCAGAAAAATTTCACGCTGAAGGTAAGTCTCGAAATTTTTTCTGCTGAAAAATTGTAATTATAACCATAGTAATTATATATATATATATTTACTTATTTATTTATATTTATATTTATATTTATATTTATTTATTCATTTATCGATAAATATTTATTTATATTTATATTTATATTTATTTATTCATTTATCGATAAATATTTTTATTTATTTATTTAATATTCAGCACTTAATTTTACCGATGCACAAGCATTAGTGAAGGCTAAAATAGAGAATAAGATTCTTATTGGTCATTTTCTTTTTAATACTCTTAAGGTATATATGCCTTGATTTTCATTCAGCCTGATGTTTAAATTAATGACTTGATTACTATTACTTTATAAAGATATTGGATATAGATTATCCGAGTATAAATCAACGGGACACTACATTATTGCCGCCTTACAAAGGTAAATCGCATCCCAGTTTACAACAGCTGGCACATGAAATACTTGGTATTGATATTATGGTTGACGGTAAACTATCAACGGTAAATCCAATTTTTAAATTTTATTAGCATTTTATATCAAATTATGCCATTTAATCAAACATATTTCTGCTATAGTTTAAAATGGCATCGGCGACTTTAAACTTGTTCATAACATACGAAGGTTCTGAAAACGATATGATACCAGGACGTCGGCAAAAGAAATCTAAAAAAACAAGAGCTATTTTATCTCAGTCCGGAACTCCAATTGATACTATTCAATTTACACCATCTTCAACTAGATTTGATTTGTCTCAATTTACACCATCTCCAACTAGAACCATTTTAACTCAGTTTGAAACTAAAACTAATTCTGTTCAAATTACGCCATCTAGATGTTCGTGTACAGAGACACTAAGATCAGCTGGAACTATCTCGGCTGAGCTTGATAGATTTCGTTGCTGTAATATTTTATAATTATTTCTTTTGCTTTAGGTGTTATAATTTTTAGGAATTTAAAATATCGGTTTTAGTCAGGGAACTTGGCATTATGGTCATGTACATGTTAAAATGCATAAGTTTATTAGGCATACTTTTATTAGTTATGTAATATAATATAAAATTACATTCATGTAATTTAATTGGTTAAATAAAAATTAATAACATTCTACTTTTTTTGATGCATTTGCATAAACTTAGCAAAGATCATATCAGAAACGTAATTTGGAAATTGTTGGTTCGTTCTCTGCGTTGGGAGAGCAATACGCATACATGTACAATTTAGTTCTAATGGTTAGCAGGTGATAAATATATGATAAAACTTGTAGCCTGGTTAGATTTACCACATGCCAGAGTTTGTATTTTATTGTTAAATAAACCCTTTTACTTATCTGTTCAGGTACTACTAATCTGTATTTCAAGCCAGCCTCTGCTGTCACACTTAATCATAGATGTTTCAGGTTTAATATTATACAATTAGTTAGTACTTTTCTCTATTCTTTTAAGTATTGCTTTCTATAGTAGGTTTAGGTAATATTTACACGCATTTAGAACAATTTTATTTATATTCAAAGAGTTTTACTAACTCTGATAATATTATACTACTATTTAATATCTGCTCTTAGTATGTTATTTTACAATAATCAATATAATTCTGATTATACTTAGAGTTATACTAATCCCAGTAATACTATACTACTACTTACTATTATAAATCTCAGAAATTAATAAATTCTAGATTTATTTGTTATAGTTATTTATTATTATAAATCTTAGAAATTAATAAATTTTAAATTTATTTGTTATAGATCTTTATATAAATATAACTGAAGTCTGATTTAGTATCTTTTTATATATTTAGAATATTTTTATTTTTTATTTTTTAATCTTTGGCAACCTTGCTAGTGATTTTTTATTAAGATTATTATATAAATAGATTACATAATGTTGAAATTAATATTTAGACCTAACATTTTCCGGCTACCCTGTAGCCACCTAAATCACACTGGTTTGAAATTTGTTTTATAGTCAGAAAGCTAATACCAGCTTAGTTGCACAAAACATACCAAAAGGTTTGCAACTATTTTGAATTAATTTTCTAAAATTATTAATAGACAAATCGTGAGTCACCTAAACAAATATTTTTTTTATATATAAATTTTATTATAAGCTCGAATGTGCAGCGCTTCTATCTAAAACTTTTTTTTACTAAGTAAATAACTCTTGGGCTTGTAATAAAAGTTGTAGAGCTCACAAGTTTTCATATTCACAACTCTCTTTGATGATTACTTGTACCAAACTTACAGCTAATGAAAACAGAAACTTGTTGGAGAAAAGTAGAAGAGATAACTATACAATAATAGTTTTACAGAGGTCAAGGATTTCCATGTTTCCCCTGGACTTCTCTGTATATTCAGTATGCAAGTTAAAAGCATTCTTGTACAAGATAACTGGTAAGAAGGTGGTGCCCTTGTATAGAAAATTTTAATAGAAGCTCTGCTTCTGCTGACGAAATTAAAGATAGTTGGTCTAAGAAGAACAACAAACGAGTTTTCAACATACTCCTTACCGAAGTTTAAAGCTACCTGCAAACTGAAACCCTCTTCTATACCCACTCTCTTGGTCTTTGCAAAATTTCTACAAAAAGTAGAAAAACAGCGTACCCCATCAAAAGATCGACAACAACAATCACTGCCAAAAAAGGAACTACACGTACACGTATACATGTATGCTTTAGGTTATAGTGTTAAATACTTTTCCTCAAGAGGTTATAGTGGTTACACTGAGAGTATCCGATCCGCCGATGTGGATCGATGAACAACAGCTCACAAACTTTGCCCAGGAAGTTACAGGTTGAAATATTGCAGAAGGCTTGTCGATGGTTTGGAATAGTAACTAGAAGTTTTGACCCTTAGAGTTCTACTTCAAGATCAGATGGTTTTTTACATTTTTCATCCTGGATATAGACATAAATAACTAGCATAGAGTTTTAGTCCAGATTATTTGTAGTACTATATAATTTTTACAATCCTGTATAGGTTTAATAGTGCTATCTTTGTTTTCTTTTTTTTTCTTTTCTTTTTTCGTTATTTGTTTTATTTGGTTTTATTGCTTTAGGTGGACCAGAACTCAACACCATAGTATTTTCTCATTTTTGTTTTGCCCTTTGCATTTGTGTTTGTATTTCATTTAGAAAAAAAGAAAGCTAACTTTGATACAGTGTGTGGCACCAGCCCATGACCAAAAGATAACCTCTAATAAGTTAGGAGCCTGGAGAGAGGCTTAAAGTCTACTGAGGCAAGTCATATCTGGTGAAAGCGTGGGTAAGCTACTTTACAGGTAGATTAGTATAGCTATTATTAGCAAATCAAATTTCTTAATTTAGTTAATTTGTAAATAAAAAGTAGCAGGACTGCTGAATTATAAAAAAAAATTGTAAAGCTCATCAAGATATATTTAATAATAAAAGAATACTAAAATTAGTCTGGTAGTTCTTGAAAAATCTTTAAAAAACTTCTTTTTCACATATAAAATTTCTTTAAAAAAAATCATTTTTTTAAAAAAAATTTTATATATAAAAAAGAAGTTTTTTAAAAATTTTTCAAGAACTATCAAACCAATTTTAGTATTCTTCTACTATTAGATGCATCTTGATAAGCTCTACAACTTTTGTTACAAGCCCAAAAGTAATTTACTTAGTAAAAAAAGTTTTAGATTGATGCACTCCACATTTGGCTCAATAGTAAAATTTACTTATAAAAAAATATTTGTTTAGGTGATTCACAATTTGTCTATTAAACTATCTATTTTCTATCCTTTTTATATCTTATTCTTTTTTTTTCTTTAATCTAATATTCTTTTTAGTTTCTTCATATTAATTTCAACCTTTAAACTCCTTTTTTGTGATTCTGTTTTACCTATACTTGGGTTTGACTTTTTTTTTTCTTTTATTAAAATGCTATTATGTTTTTTTTAGTTGTAATATCTTTACTAATTTTTTATTTCCATATTATCTTACATCTTCTTGTCCATATGTTTTTATAGAAACAGTTTCAAACTGTGTCTATAGTGAGTTTAATGTAGATCTAGAGATGTTACTCAAGTAGAGCCAACCTGTATGAGTCAGCAAATTTGGCAGATCATGCAGGTCACAGATCATTATTAGGTTGACCCAAGTCAAAAAAGGTTAGTATCAAAATTTTAGAACAAACAATTATTTGGCCAATTTAATAAGTTATTAATTTCAGCATAATCAGTGTAATGTTTATTATTTGTATAGATAGTTTAACAGCTAAATTGATTACTAATCGATTTGTAAATTAAAACTTATATGAATTTTAATTAATAATAACCAGAACAAATATCAATATAACACTGGTTAAATATAAAATTTTTAAAGCACATTCACTAGAAAATAGTTAAAAAAATTTAGAATATCAGTTTAAACAATTGCTAAACACTTAGATGTTAGCAAATTTTCAATTTCTAAGGTATGGATATGTTGACAAACTTCTACCACTTGTAAAAAACTACCTGAATAATATAAATATTTTAAGGTTTAAATAGAAAAAAGCCTGACTATTATTTTATAGATTACAATCAAAGATAAAACTTTGGTTAGAACATAAAAATAAAAGTTGTTTAAAACCTTGTAGTATTTGATATTTTCATACGAGTTTTAATTTACAAATCAATTAGCATTAGTAATCAGTTTAAAATATATATACGTACATACCTATCTACATAAATAACAAATGTTATATTGATTATACTAAAATCAATAACTTGTCAAATCAGCCAAATAATCTTTTAGTTAATTATTTACCAGATGCCCCAAAATTTATGAGAACAGCTATAAATAATTATAAAAATTGTTGATCGATAAGTTATTAATTTTAGTATAAATAAAAAAGTAGTTTTTGCTAATTAAAATTTAATTCTTGGCATATTGATTAAGGCGCCCTTGCTTTATGGAGATATTGTTATTTTTAAGAATTGAATTATTAGTCTATATATAGCTAATGCAGCTTTTGTGTTGGTTATTTTGCCAGATATAGGTTGAGGTTTGTGTATAAGCTAACAAATCATACATATTGTTATACTGAAGAAACTGTGGTGGTTTGTATTTAATTGAAGTTGAGTGTAGATTGTTGTTTTCTACATTGAATTCTTCTATTATATTAGATTATAGATCTGCAGTTAAAGTCTGCTAAATCCATTAAATGATAGTATTTTGAACTCAAAGAAGAAGTTGAGAGTTGTCACTAAGTATATAAATAGAAATAATACAGAATTTAAAATTATATTTGAAAAAAGGCCAATGGCAATAGCATAGCCAGGAAAAGTTATAATGTTATATATACAGTCAGGGATTTTACCAAAAATAGAAATTGATTCTGAAATATTCTCCTGAACAATGATTGGCTAATAATCATGCTTTTTGGCTAAAGTTTTTTGCACATTCGTAATATCTAACTCAAATATTAACTATTTACACAAAGAGTAAAAAACCAATAGTTTCAGGATTAGTCAATAATCAGTCGGGATCAACCTTTTTTGGCAAAATAGATGAGACATGAAAATTTCTTGAAATTTCACTAAGGTTGGTTTAGTTTTTACACTTCTTTCTCTCTTTTCTTGTATTAATGTTAAACATTTCTATGATGTTGTAGAGTTTTTCATGCTTGTATGTGTATTTATATCATGTGCTATAGTTTGGAAACCTTCACTTATACTGCAAATAACTTAAATCAGCCTCGAATACAAATCCATAATTTAGCTTTAGTTTTCTTTTTCTTTTTTCTTTTTCTTTTTAATTTATTTCATTTTTCTAATGTTTAAAGTTTTTTTTTTCTCTAGACATAAGACTTACAGCAACAAGTTTAGATATATTTACAATTAAGAATAGATAAATTTTAGCTTTATTTAATCAACTATCATTGAATAGCGCATGTAAAACAGCAAAGTTATATTACTATTGATATCTCATGTTAGATCAATTAAAATTAAATAATTTATATACCATTCGGTTCGTCTTAATGAGACGAACCAAATGGTATAAAAATTATTTGATTTGAATTACTAGTTGGCGAGATATATTCATTTAAACTTGCATTTAATATATGTAAACAATGTTTGTAACAGGTTTTTGTACTAAATAAATTGGCTTGATTCATTAATAAAGTTTGTTTATGATATAAAATTTTATATAATTCTAGATTTTGATGAAGTTTTGACAATGTTTTATTATTAAATCCTTAAATCGTATGTTATTATATTTTTTTCTTATTAAAAGCCGCAGTTTGATTGGTTGATAACAGGTGATATTACACAATTTTTGTATAAATGAAATGATTAGAATCATCTAATCAATGTTTCTATACTATAAAGGTGCGATCGATACTATTCATTTTTGGTAAAATCCCTGACTAATATATAAGAATTGAATCATTTGTTTAGCATAATGGCTATACTAGCTTTGGAGCTATCAGTACAGGCCTAGTAATAAAAAAATATAAGGATTTGTAAAATTTTATATTAGTATCTGTATTTGAAATTTTAGTCTCTGTTATACTTATAATGCTTAGATTATTGGAAAGACAATAATCTTTCCAAACTTGTTGCTTAAAGTTAATATTGTATCTGCGTATACTAAGAATTGGGAACCGATATAAGTCCGGAGCATTATAAATAGATTTGAAGTAATTTTGTTAGTAAACTGTTTTGTTCTTAAAAAGTACTCTAAAGTATATAAATAAGTTACCTGGACAATTAATTTAAACCAGCCAATCATATGAATAACTTAACATGAGTCTGTATTATCATATTTATCATATTTATCAGTTTTGTTATTCAAAACAGTTATGCAATCACATGTCATGCATGCGGATAGATAAAAAATTCCCAAATTACAATATTGACATATTTGTTAATAATAATTATGTTGATTCATCAAAAAAGAATTTTTTATAATCGAAACACATTAAAAATGTAACTTTTGTATCACTTAATGCATAAAAATTAAGTGTCCGGAGTGTAGTGACAGACAATTATATATAGCTATAGAAATATTAAGTGTTTTTTTAAATGAAATATTATTATTATGACTAGAGGTAGATTGGGTTAAAGTAGGTAGTAGTGTATTTTGGTATAATAAGTTGATACTTCTATTAATCTGTATAGGTAAAATACACCACTTATATTCTCTAATCTAAAAGAGTAAAAGGAGGTAAAAGAGGAGGTAGGTGTGTTTGATAGCTTAATTGACGATTCTTCAGTCAACTGAAGAATAATCATAGTGAAACGTGATGCGGTTCTATATATAAATTACTATAGGTGTGAAAGTAGAAATTTTTTAGTGATTGTCTAAAGAAAACTTTTTTTCGTACTAAGTTAATCATATTTGAGTCTCTAATTAAAGTTGTAGAGCTCATCGAGATGAATCTAATGGTAGTTAAATCATCCAAATCGGCCTTGTAGATGCCAAGATATCTTTGAAAAACGTTTTGCTATCTAT
>CAJVPZ010002053.1:0-13133 GCA_910592135.1 Racocetra fulgida | reverse complement strand
CTTAACCACTCTTATACGTTAAGTCAAGTAATATATTTGTTTGACTTAACTGGCGATGACACATTTTATTATTATTAAATTTAATATTTAGTTAAGCCAAGCAAGCATATTACAATATAATCTATTTATATAATAATCTTAATAAAGGATTACCAGCAAGGTTTCCAAAGATTAAAATATATATATATATATATATATATATACAATTAAAGAATATACAGGTTTTACCCAAACAGCCATCTATATTACTATTCAATTACTACAACAACTATTACAAACATTTATAATCAAATCTAGAAACTATATTGTATGAACCTATCTGAATAGAAACAACAAAACAATATCTCTACCCAATCTAATTAAAACCAAATTCAAAACTAACAAATTACTAACTTTACTAGTAATCATATATATAATCAATATAGAATACTCCACACTTATAGTTGTCTTTGTGGTCTACTAGATTAACAATACACTGATAATATATATTCACCTCTTAAAAAAACTATTAGAAAAATATTTCTATAGACAATTCAATGTATTAAATATAGTATACCAACTAACAATATAATAAATTATCAAATCTAGATGAGTTTTAACCGCTTTAGTAGGTTTAGGTTACAGATAAAATAGTCTGAATCTTATTCTTGTATAAAAATTTGTAAAATTTGGCTTTGGCCAGAAAAACCCTTTGTGGATTCTCAATACAAATTATTAATAAAAATAAAGGCAAAACCTCACTTTTAAAAAAAAATCAAAACTATATTAAAATAACAAATACAAATTAAAATAATATATCAAATAAATATTATACAAATATTTGATTTGGATTTTTGCTAATTTTTAATTTCTATTAAAATAATAATAATGTATAATATATTAAAATTAATAAAGTTTTAGTAAGCTTTTAATAAGCTATCAAATATATAATAACTTTATTATTTGATCAATAGTTTAATAATACCTCTATTAGTTTCTAGCATGTTTTTGTTATTGTTATGATAAGAACTAAAAATTACTAAAAATCTGAGTTTGATATATTTCTATAATTTTATTTAATATATCTTATTTTAACCTTCAGTAGAGCTCAATATCGTAAATATTTTCAATAATTTTACTAGCAATAAGTTAAAGTTAAGAGTACAAATTAAATATAAATTGAGGTTTTTGGAAAAGCTAAACGTTTTTGTTAGAACACTAAATATTATTTACTTTGCTAGTTTTTGCAATATAGCAACTATAACGTTGAGCATTTCCTATGGGAACAATCGTAAAACAATAACAAAATTTGTCTAATCCGACTTTTAATATAAAACTTGCAATAAAAGTTTTGTCAAAAATTTAGTTAAAATACTTTTAAAAAAAATCAAATCGAACACTAAGTTATCAGAAAAACACTATATATTATATATTAAGGGCATCATTCATATTTATGCAAATATTTATTATGCATTTTTAAATACGTATTTAACCAAAATTCGGTATGATTTACATACTACTTAGTATAATATTAATTATTAATACATTTTTACGTATAAAGATCTATTAACTTTTTTTAAAAAAAATATATATATTAAGATAATTAGAGCATACGTTTCATTTTTGAAATTATGCAAATTCTCTTTAAAAAAAAAACGGGGTGTATTTTTTTTTGATAATAGTTGACAAATTTTAGATCCCTTAAAAAGTTTTTTCGGAGATAATATTATGTTATCACTTAAAAATTTTTTAATCCCTGTCCCAAGCATACATACCACAAGCATATCCAAACATATCCCAAGCATAACTCGAGCATATCCCAGACATATCCCAGACATATAGCAGACATGTCCCAGACATAATAAAAACATATCCCAAGCATAACTCGAGCATATCCCAGACATATCCCAAACATCATACAAACATATCCCAAACATAACTCAATAATATCCACAAATTAAAGAGTCTTTGTCCATATGATGATTGTTTACATTCACGAAAAACATTTTTAGCGCATGAAAATTTGTATGTTTTTTAAATATTTACTTATAAACATAAAATATAAAAGTAGTTTATTGTTTATTATAATCACATAAAAAAAAATTGAATACATAAAAGAGTACATAAAGAGTACTGTACATAAAAAATACAATTCCAATAATAATGAATAAAATAAAATAAAATAAAATAAAATAAATAAAAGTATACATACATAAATCCAATAAAGATTTAAGATTTGATATTTTATTTGATATTTTAGGATATTTCTAAATTTCATTATCACAAAAAAAAAAAGCAATGAAAGGGTTATTCCGTTTAGCGTATAAGATAGAACAAATAGAACAACAAGTGTGACACATTATTAATCTTAGAACAAGTAAAGAAGATTCGGCATTTGAATAGGAAAGTAGGTAAAAAGATATTTATAAATTAGTATAAATTAATCATATTATGATTTGTTCTCATCAATTCTTAGAAATGCGAATGGGAAAAACTTAAGATTTAGATTATGCCATAAGTTTTTGCGATATTTTAGTTAGATGTTTAAACGAAAAAAAAAAAAAAAAACTGTGCAGCTTCTTGTTTGATTAAAACACTTTAAATCGACTATCCAATAATAATGAATAAGCTTGGGTAAATAACCCAATCAAGACGGGTAATCCATGATCTAAAGCAATTAATATACAGTTTACTTATGTGGCACGATAATTCGCGCGTACATTACAGATGAACTTACGAAAGACGAATATTTACAAGAGTACAATATAAGTGAATATAAGTGCATACAAGTACGTAGGGTATTGATGCATGTTTGTACGATGCATAACATAATTTTAATGGCGAGTGTGATACAAGATATTGATCGATATAAAGTTATCGTCATATAACGTATATCAATAATGATTTAACTTTGAAGTATAAGTATGTGTATGTTTGTGGCGTTATTAAGTTTGAAGCAAATAAAATTATTATTGTTATAAAAAATTTTTTTCTTACGTATTACTTCTTTAAGTGTTGAAATTTTATTCAATATCAGATATACCACAATATTTTTCAACATTTCCCAATATTTCTCAACATTTCTCAACATTTCCCAATATTTCATAATATTTTCCGAGATAATTTTTTTGTGCAAAGATTTAGTAGATAATACGACTAGCAGTTGGTTAAAATAGTTATTTCCGGAATTACACGGACGCCCGATGGAAAACTAGGTATCATTGTATAAATCATTGTATGAAACTTAAATATGTATAATATGTATGTAAGTAAAGTATAATAATATAATAGTATAATAGTATAATAGTATAATACGTAGTATGTAAGTACCCCTGTATTGTGATAAAGTTTATGTACTATATATGCAATTTATGCAATTGACCGTAGCTCATTATTAATAAATATGCGTAAATCATAATTGTAATCATAATTGTATAACCGAATTAAGTATTTATATATGCAGAAAAAAAAACAACTAATAATAATACAGTTACGTATAATAAAAACATAAGAAATTACCGAATTAACACAAATTACATAAAATACAAAAATTTTTAAAAAACCGAATATTAAGAAAACTTAAATTAATTATGAAAACAAGTAGGGGATCGTTTCGACAGATGACAAAAATTAATAAATTAAGGGGTACAATAACACAAAATAAAGCATTTTTTGACATAAACAGAATTGTAAAACGGCTGAAATATATGCAAACAAAGCCACCAACATTTAATTAAAGCGAAGGATCTAGATTCTTTGTTTCCTGACTGGTAATAGATAATGTAAATAAGCGAAAATCAAAACATTGAGAAAATCATAAACAAAGAAATGTCGACAAGACGCGTTTAATTGTTTACTTTATTAATTGGTTCGTTTGACACGTAATTTTTTTTCAATTTAATTTAATTGCTGTGTTGCTATTCATTATCTGTTATGAAAGTATATCATACGTACGTACATATATTTGGTGAAACATGAAAAAACAATTGTATTCAATAATCTATTATGTTAACTCCACAAGTGGGTAGAGTAGATATTAATGAATATGAAGCATCGCGTCGCGTTTGTCAATAATAAACATTTTTTGTATTTTGTATTTTTGGATTCATTTTTTAAACATTCTTTTAAACATTGTTTTAATGTTCTTGAAGTGATCAAACTTTGGTATAATATTATATCGATATAAATAAGGTAAAGAAAGTAAATAAAGTAAATAAAGTAAATAGTTCGATAACGAACTTGTGTTTAATAAAGTATATGTAAGCACTGAACACAAAATCGTAAATACCAGAAAGATTTAATTAATAACATGCAAATTGGAATATCATGGGAAAATTTCTACATCGTGAATTTCAAAATGCAAATCGAAATTACAGAGGTCTGTATGAGTCATCGAGTGCTTATTAATTTGTACCCAATAGAGGATAGTTTCGTTTAACAAAACCTGGAGAAAAAAGACTCCCACAGATGCTTGACTTTTGAGTTCAGAAGTAAGGTAACCAAACTAATCATGGGGACAATCACAATTTATAAACATATCTGTAATCAAGACATTTCACTTGTATGCGGGATGGAAAAAGTTTGTCAAAGACTGATTGATGCAAGCCACTTTGGTGGCTAAGTAAGGCACTAGCCACAAATATCAAATAGTCCTCGGTTCAAATATCAAATAGTCCTCGGTTCGGTTGTTATATGCAGGATGCGCATTGTGAATGCATTGTGAATGCATTGTGTATCATGTATATGTAAATACGCATTAAGTACGTACGTACGTACGTACGTACGAACGTACGATCGTACGAACGTACTTATGTGCTTACAAGTACCTATAGAAATTTTCTTCGGCTATTTTTGGAGTCGAAACCAAGCGAGTAACATATATTCAATTCTAATATTCTTAAAAGATACATGTGCATAGTACCAATGAGCTACCTATCTATGTACGTACGTACGTACGTACGTACTTAGGTAGATACGTACGTACGTATGTGCGTAGATATTTGCCAAATCTGACATGTGAAAATCAACGGCTATGATAAATAATTATAACCCGGTTTCTGTGTTCTGAACTCAAAAAAAAAAAAGGCTTGTTAAGTTTTCTTGGAAAGTGAGGGCATAATTAGATCGCGATACAAGATAATGGACAGTAAACAAATACAAAACAATTAATTAATTTTACCCGATCATCGTTACTTGAAAGTGTTCTCTATAAAGACATATCAGGAATAAGATCTACAATTTTTTTTCCATCTCTTTTTTTATGCGAGAATTGTTGAGAACACGCGATTACATAAATGCAAAGATAAATGTATGGATTGGATTAAACAAATCTAAAGTTAGGAATAAACAAATGTAAAGTTGGGAATAAACAAATGTAAAGTTGGGATTAAACAAATGTAAAGTTTGGATGTAAAGATTGGATTAAATAAAATGTGAAGATTAGATTGTAAGATAAAAGACATATTAGTTTATACAAACAAATTTGTTTGTGTATCCCAAGTTACAAACGAAATTATTATTAAAAATGAAATTTATTATTACAGCAAATACTAAGGATGTTATTCTGCTTAAAATCTGCTTAGTAAGATTTGTTCATTATTGCTATGTTACTTTCGATATGTGACTAATTAATTAAACTTATTCACAACGTTCACAACGCTTTTTTTTAATTTAATGTTTAGGAACTGTTTATGAAACTGGGTTTGCTTAAAACTGCTTGGAAATAATCATTCGATTTTTAATTCTTTACCACTAATCAAAAAAATTATTTTATGTTACACTAAGCAGGATAATAACATCCTTGGTAAACACAGTAAATACAGTAAATACAATAAATATAATATAAGAGAGATATAACCAGTAAAGTAAATACAGGAAATACAATATAAAGAGATATAACCAGTAAAGTAAATACAGTAAATATAATATAAAGAGATATAACCAGTAAAGTAAATACGCGTGTGAATTGATTAGAATCAGGCGCGTCTTTTAATTTAAAATTTAAAATTAATAAACCATGTATAAATAAAATAAGATTTAATAGATTTAATAGATTTAATAGATTTAATTGATTTAATAGATTTAATAGATTTAATAGTTTATGATAATAATTTGTTTAAAAAATGGTATTTTTAATGTTCAACAATCCCTTGCGGAATTTTAATATAACACGTTTATTTTGATCATCAATAAGTACGAGACATAAGTATAAGGCGCAAGACGTACGAGTTACAAGTACGAGGCACGTGAGTATTATATTTCATCATTATATGCTATATATGCTAGATGTATGTAGGATCTCGGGATCCATATAGTTATTAAATGAAATCCTTGCTTAATTTAGCTTTATAAGGTATTATTAACGCCAATGGCTTAATGTTTTACCAATTTGCAGATTGACTTGTATTACTTGTATGGTAAGTTTTAAATTTTAAATTTTTAACATAAAATTTAAAGTCTTACAGTTAAACATTTAAGGTCTTGTTAATGATTAGAATTTAGACTTGAATGTCAAAATTGACTAAATTAATGAACGAATATCCAAATTCAAACTTTAATATTAAAAGTCAGGAGTCAAAAAATCCCTTGCTTAATTATGTGGCTAAATGCGCATATAATTAATATAATAAATATATAATAAATTTATGTCTTATCGAATCATATCAATTCTATTAATCCTATCGATCAGTGTCATAAGACTAAGGGGTACAGTATGTGTATAAAGCTTGTGTGTGTGACCCGAGAATTTTCTCGAGGATTTCCAAACTTAATAAAGTTTCATGTATGATGAGTTTTGTATTCGTAACAAGATTTAAATTTGTAATAACCTTTGTTATTAAAAAAATGTACATGATACACAAAAGTATAAATTACATCAAAAGAAATCATTTTTGAATAAGCAATAAGTTCCTTAGCCTATGTCTATGTGCAAGTTCATATACGTACGTACGTACGTACGTAACGTACAGTGCGTAAGTTTCAAATTTTAATTATCAGATATTAAACCATAAATATAAATTAAAATTGTAACAAACAAGATTCGGAGAAAATTCAAAATTACCGCATTTAATATTAGTGGTAAAGTTTGTTAAAGCACCTAAAAAGGTTATGGTTTATTTTTTGAAATTATGTACAATAGAACCAATAAAATCGTTATTTCCACATGAATCGAAAATAATTATACAATTATAGTATTAAACAAAAAAAGAGGCTTTTTAATAAACTTGGGTCTCGAACTAATATTTACTGTATTACAACACATTTCATTACAGTACTTCATTACAGCGCTTCATTACAGCGCTTCATTAGTACTCTATATGGTTAGAAAATATTAAATTCTAAAAATCGATTTCTTTTCATGAACACTGTCATTTCATGTATCCCTCAAATTTTAGATTTAATACTTCTTAAAACAATTTGTTTATTTGCTCATGCGCATGCTTATACATTTACAAAGTATACACTTATCTCTTGCTTTCTTTGACATAAGTCAAAAAAAAAAAGTAATCCAACGTCTTTTGGTTATTGTTAATGAATACCGAATTTACAACATTTTACATCAAATTTTGCAATAATTTTAGTAATTTTTTATGGATCATGCTTTCCTTTTAAGGTAAGTACTAAAATCATACGTATTAGAAAATTGTTTTCCATAATTTAACAATAAGAAGAATCGTATGATCAGTTCTACCAAACATTCCAGCCATTGTTTTTCCACACTACATATATGAATTGCCATAATAATGATAGTATTACATGACATTAGAAAAAGGAATGGCTTATATTTAAAGTAAATTACTGTAATTATCGTTATGGTGATGAACCCTTCCTTCTACGTACGTACTTTATGTATGTACATATCAAAGTTTATACTGTAATGTATTTAAATTAACTTCAATAATGTATTTAAAATAATGACGTTTTTACTTTATTTCAATAAAAAAAAAAAACTTTTTTAACGTTAATATTTTAATATTGCAAAATTAGGTGCATTACAAAAATAAAAGTATACATGCATTCGTGCATTTACTGCATTATGAAAAAAAAAACATTAGACTAAAGAAAGTATTAAATGCATGTAAATATGTACCAAGGGTCGTAAGAATGCGTCACATTTAATATTACGCTTTTCATTTAATAATACGCTATCAAAAGAATCTAACGATCTAATGTAAAATCATCCAATCATGTCGATTGCTTTGTTTTCGTGGTAGTAGCCAGCAACCAGTAACTTTGTTCAATATAGTCAAAATGGCTATTTTTGCCAAGTTGCCAAAAACAAATAAAACAAATAATAATAGATCGACTAAAAATAATTGCAAATTAGTAAGAGAACGTTCGGTAACAAAAAAAAATTTTTTTCCTTGGTGTTTCAATTAAAGATCAAAGGGACAAGTGAGTTTAGAATTAAAAATTGTTTTACATTACTATTTACTATTTACTATATACTATATTATATACTATATTACTACACGTATATACTATATTACTATATACTATATTACTGCACGTATATACATATTACTATACAGCTACTATATTGCTACTATCTAGGTAAATCCAGATAATCAGAAAATTAGATTGTCTCTATCACACAAGAAACCGTACTAATCATCATCATCCGTCTAAATATACCCGCAAGAATCTTTTCCACATTTATGATGTTTTTTTCGGTTTATTGGCTTCTATAAAACTAAAAATAGTTATATGTTTATTCAACCTTTGAAACGTAAAGGAATTGATGCCAGAAACAAACAATCTAATGCTTGCTCGAATTTCATTTAGTTCCAAGAAACAAATAAAAAAAAATTTTTAATTTTCGCCATAACTATAATAATTATGACTTTAGATATAGTAAATATACGATGAATTAATTATATATCAAATGAAGTCACCTTTTTAAACCACTAAGCATCACAAATTCAAATTGAAAATATTAGTGACATTTTGATTTTGATATATGCAAGCCAATAAATAACAAAATAAATACGTAGTAATATTTAATAAATAAATAGTATGATAAATAAATAGTATGATAAATAAATAACATGATAAATTAAATAGTGTTATAAATAAATAGTGTTATAAATAAATAGTGTTATAAATAAATCGTGTTATAAATAATAATACGTAGTTTACATTTCATATACATTTCATATTATAAATTTGAAACACGAGGATACCACGTTTACTACCACCTGTTGATTTACGTAAAGATCTTCCATATCAGATGGTTATTTTTTTGATCGTGTCCCCCAATTATAAAATATATTAAAAGTTTATTCGTTGTGGTTATGTAAAATTAATTTTAAATACACACAAATATTTTAAAAGCAATTTGGCATCAATAAAATTTATATTTATCTATTTTTTTGTTCTTTTTTTCTTTTTTTGTCTAATCTTTTTTACTAATCTTTTTTTACTAATCTTTTTTTGTTAATTTTTATATTCTTCAATAAACAAATCTTAATCAACCAACCAATCTTGTATTTGCTATTTTTTCATTCGGTCTTTTTAAAAAGACCGATCCCGACCGGTCTAGACAAATTAAATAATATTCTTGTCAAATCAAAAATTCTAGGCATTGTTAAGCAATATTCGAATTTTAACGTTAAGCAAACGTTGTGAAAAAGTATTATATTTCATTGTATTACTATATTAATAGATTTTTAATGCATTGTTATATTACTGTGTAAAACTGTGGGAAAATTTCGCTTTATTGTCCGGAGTGAAGCGGAGGTCTCTAATGGTTGAACTCCGATGATGTCTTATTGATTGCCCAATTAGATTGATACGGATCTTCCGAAATGAAGCAAGCGTTGAAATACGAACATATGCTCCGGACTTTAATGTTTGCATTTTTTTTTTCTTGCTTGATTAAATAATGAAATTTGATTAAGTAATGATTTAGTATGCAAAAGTTACATTTTTGACGCGATTAAGGTCACTTGATGCACGTATGCTGTATGTATTGGTTTTTACGATGCTGGTACTTGTGATCAAAATTACACAACCTTATTATAAGTGCTGTCTGAGGAAAAAGGAAATCCCGAGTTTCGAAATTCCTTACGACAGTGTTGGACCATGATGAGGTCATATACGTAATTAAGTTCAGTTAGTAAAATCATATGATCAATTAATAAATTTGTGTTATGACTTGTTATGACTTGTTATGACTTTGTCATGATTCAACGCTGCCTTAACACACATGAACCGAGTTATGAACTAACATTAATACATACAATGATGCTGATAATGTGATAATGCTGTAATGACACATTATTTGTCATGGGTGGTGTTACCCCTGTTGATCTGTTGATCGTACACCCTGCTTAATCACTTAATCGCGTTTATGGATCACGAGACTGTTGCGTCAATTATGTCACGTGTTTGATGCAATCACATGTATCGAAAGTAAATATCAATATTGGTTTTTATATCAAACATAAAACATTTGCTTATTATCAAAACTAGATGAATTGTAGTATTTAATGTAGTATTTAATGCTGTCAATTGTCATGACAATGTAATTGAAAAATGAATATCTGCAAAAATCATATATACTAATATGATTAATCAAGTTTCTTATTACTAAATAAAATAGAGTAGACAGAATATTAATAATGTTAATTGTTATCAAAAGTATAATTTTATTCTATAATTTACATTCTTTTTGTAGCTGCATAAAGGTTAGTATGTATATTCGATAATAATGTTAATTAACGTAACTATAAATTGACTACTATGGTTAATTAACGTAACTAATGAATTGACTATTATGAAATGAATTTTTATTAACATCAACATCATATACTGTATATTACTATTCATAAGATCTGCATAGCATGATGCCGTGCCTTTAAAAACCAAATTTCTGTAGCTAATGTTTGATCATTATCCTTATAATCAGAATATATAACTTTTCCCGAAGATATTTCCCACATAATCATTCCAAACGAATAAATATCTGATGATTTATTTAATGGTTTTTCTTGTAAAACTTCAGGTACTACATATAGCAAGGCTCCAAAAACTCCTCTTGATTCCGATTTAATGTTTTATTGACTGATATTGCAAATCCTAAAACACCAATATATGCATTATATAAATCATTTTGAAATATATTTCCACTATGTTAATAACAATGAATAACATTACGTAAGATGTTGGGTAATAAATTCATCATTTCATTCGTGCAACATTGTAGAGGTTTTTGCAAAAATGTAAGGTTTTCAGTTCTAATATTAAGATACACATTTAACTTGATAAATTTAAATGAAAATAAAAGATTAAAAAAAGGTAAATTTAATAACAGTTTAGAACTTACCTCTTTCAAATGAATGTGTCTATGTAACAGAATACACGATCGCAAATCCACCCTTTCTTATCTTTTGTGCAAATTTTAATTCACTAAATGGAATTCGTGACACTAATAAACTGTTTCCTTTTTGATCAATGACAATATTTTCATAATCATTAGGTCTTTTGATAATTATTATTTTTTGCTCTTTGTAACCATTCAATAGCCTTTTCTTGATTAGGTGACATTTCAGTAACATAGTCCAAGTTGGTATTGTGCAGCTGCATAACAGTCTTCAGCAGATTTCAAAAAATATTCAAATGCTTTTTCGTCTTTATTTATGTTTGTACCTTCTTTTTAGAAATTACCAAGAATATATTGTGCGGTAAGACTAGCACCTTTAGCATATTTCAAATACAACTCGAGTGCCTTATTTACATCTTTAGTAGAACCTATACCACTTTCATAGCATAATCCAAGATTACATTGCCAATTAGTACTACCACCTTCAGCAGATTTCAAATACCACTCAAATGCCCCATTTACATCCTTAGTAGTGCCTATTCCATATCTATAGTGAAGTCCAAGATTACGCTGTCCATCAGGATTACCGCCTTCAGCAGATTTCAAGTACCATTCAAATGCTTTACTTTCATCATTAGTTATCCCTATTCCGTGTCTATGACAGCGTCCAAGATTACACTGTCAATTAGAATTATCTCCTTTAACAAATTTTAAATACCATTCTAATGCTTTAACTTCATCCTTTGTAATGCCTATACCGTTTTAATAGTAGAGCCCAAGATTACATTGTCATTGGGAACTACCACCTTTAGCGGATTTCAAATACCATTCAAATGCCTTACTTACGTCCTTAGTTATCCCTATTCCATGTCTATAGCAGTATTCAAGATTACACTGTCCATTAGAATTACTTCCTTTAATAGATTTCAAATACCATTCGAATGCTTCAACTTCATCCTTAGTTATTCCTATGCCATATATATATAAAATCCTAGATTGAACTATCCATTAGGATTACCGTCTTCAGCAGATTTTAAATACCATTCAAATGCTTTCTTTTCATCCTTAACAGTTCCGATACTATTTTGATAACAGTACCCAAGCTTATATTGTGCATCAAAAATCACCACTTTTAGCAGATTTCAGACACGTTTCAAATTCAATCTTTTCTGGCAGCCCTCCGAAAAATAAGTATATTTGTTTCAAATAATAACAAGTTCAACAATTTGAATCTAAGATTCTATAATTCATAAATGTTCTGTTATATAAATTTTGTGGGTAAAATAAAATAATGGAATTTTATTTAAAAAAATTTAATATGGTGTCAGCACCGTTAATGCAATTATAAGTCACACGAGTATGCAAGAACAGACATTTATACTTCCGCATGGGTGTCAGTTAAAAAATGAATCAAATTTCGCTTGATACAAAATATGGTAAAAGATATTGAAACGTGCAAAATTTCTTCCATGAACATGGAACGGATAAACAAAAATACATTTTATTGACAATAAATAAAAGATTGTGTTAAATACTCACCTTTTTTTTTTTTTTAAAAAAAAAAAAAAAAAAAAAAAAAAAAGTACCGAAAATAATAAAAAATTTTTGTAAGCGATAAGCACTTCCAATTGCATTTAGAGCTGGAAATCAGTAACTTTGAATTTCGCATAAAAAAAATTTTTTTTACAAAAAAGCTACAAAATTTTTTTCGATTTCTCTTACTTGGTTTATTAAGCATTCAATATTAGCCGTCAGAATGCTGTAATCAGAATTTAAACATTGACTACTTTACAAAATCTAATAATTTTGAGATATGCAATTATTTGCATAT
>CAJVPZ010002052.1:0-13133 GCA_910592135.1 Racocetra fulgida | reverse complement strand
ATTCCACGACTTTTCGCAATACATATGTGCGTATGTATTTAAATCTAAATGAAGCAGAAGTTTGTAACGATAACGATAAAAGTTGTACAGTATATATATATATGTATGAGTGACAAAATCGTGATCTGCAGGTGACAATTATGTAATATGCAGTGATCTACATCACGTGCCCCGGAAAATCTGTACTGCACGCTGTCCCTGTTGTAGACATATACATATGTATATATTTTTTCTTTTTCGGCAGCTATTACTGTGTTGATTTTTTGTTAGAGTATGCTATTTTTTCTACTTTTTAGTAAAAATTTCATAAAGTGCAAAGAGTGGAGTTTGGTAGAGAGTTCTGGTTTGCAGGTATCCTTAAACTTTAATAAAGAGTATATTGAAAACTTGCTTGTTGTTCTCCTTTAAACTAACTATTATCTAACTTCATCGACAAAAGCAGTGCTTCTATTAAAATTTTTTGTACAAAAGCACCACCTTCTTGCTAATAATTTTGTATAAAAACGCTTTTAACTTGCATACTGAATATACAGAGGAGTTCTGAGTAAATTGTAAAAATTGTGACCTTTGTAAAAACTGTTATTGTATAGTTATCTCTTCTACTTTTCTCTAACAAGTTTCTGTTTTCATTAGCCATAAGTTTGGTACAAGTAAATGTTAAGGAGTATTGTCTAATTTGATATGATTATTATTATTATTATTATTATTATTATTATTATTACTAAAATATATACTGTATAAAATTAAAGAAGTTTTTTAATGAGCTCTTTCTGACGATCCTCTGGTCAACAATAACAAAAATCAAACCACAGTAAAATGTATAAAAAAGTAACAAAGTAGATACTAAACTTGATCCTATAAGTAGAAGCAGTTTGTTGTTAATGAGGTCTAAGCATTTAGGCATGATACACTAATAAATGATGTTAAAAGAATAAACGGTTTCTTTGGGGTTAAGTTTTTTCTTCTTTAATAGATTCTTCAAGGTATGTAGTATCCAAACTAGAGCTGCAGACATTAGAATATCAATGAACATTTACTATGATGTTTGACGTAACATATATGACGTGACGTTTAATATGATTATATATAAATTTTATATGACGTGAAGAGTGATGTACTACCTTGGACCTTCTAAATGTCTGCAGCTCTAATCCAAACCAAAAGAATTATTCTAAAAACAAGTCTGTAAAAGTAGCCAAAATGCACTTCTAAGTTGGTAGAAATGGAGATGCTGAACTATACAACTATAAAACTTACAAGAAATACCTCATATATTCTCGTTAACCCACTACTTTTTTTTGAAAAAATTTTTGTAAAAAGTGAACATTTTAGCTTATCACCTTCAATTAATTAACATTCCAAACAAGTCAGCATTGTTTATCATCCAAATCAGAATAAAATAACAAACACATATATACATATGCCTCGAATGCAATAGATATCTGTATAAACAATGCTCCGATACTTGACTCTGATCTCTCTACAACTAAGTCAGTTAATGAAATTTTTCCTATTGAGTTTTTATTTTGATATACTAGGTAGATAAATATAGAAGTAGAGACTAATTTGTCTAATATTTAGTATATAATTTTTAAACTCTGACACGAGTTATAGTGTAGTCAAGACTCTCGCACTTAATAGTAGTTTATTAATTTGTATAGTTAGAAGTTTTCGCCTGATTAACAGATTTTCTTCTTTCTAACAATAGTTTTTTTAAGTTTTAGTTTGGTTTTTTTATATTCTTTAATATTAGTATCTATTTTCTTTAATATATTAGTTTTATTTTTTACCTTTTTTTTTGTTTTCCATTATCTTTTTTTTTTTCTTTTTTCCTTCTCTACAAAAAAATGTCATCAGATTGGCAATATTTTATTGTAAAGCAGGAATCTTGATGGAGTGACACAACAGCCAGTTAATGAATTCAGGTGAAATAAATCCGAAATAAGTTTTGAATCTCTGAAGAAGACCAATCATTTGCTAGGCAAATCACATCTGAGCATAACACAGCAGTTTAATAGTTCACCTAACTACAAGTGGATATTACAGCATCTGCAAGATAAAGCCGTAAGTGAGTTTATCTTTTGGTTGAAACACTATAGATTTAGATTTCTTCATATATAAGGATGAAAGTCTGTTTTCAGAATAAAATAAACAAGATTGCTGAAGGAAAAAAAAATATATACTGTATATTTTAAAAATCTACTAGCTAGCTAACATTAATACCATTAGTATTAAATAAAAATATTTAAAAAATTACTCTAATACTTGAATCTCTATATTGACTTTACCTTATTCTAAACTAACTTTAAAATTATCATTACAGAAATTTTTAAATATAATTACACCGATTTGTGTAACTTACAGACTTAAATGTAATGTAAATCATTGAGAATCCCCTTAACGTTTAAAACAAATATGCAAAAATCCATGCATATTTCACGCACAAACGTTTGATTACATAAATATTTTATATATATGTTTGATTTTATATTTTCATACAACAAATATGACATATAATATATAAAGACAAAAAAAATAATCATAATAAAATGTATAAATATGTATATATAGTGATAATTTGGCTTCAAAAATTGGTATAAACAAAATAAACCTAAATTCATATAAATATTGTATATTATAACTGTATAAGATTCCTAATCCCATTACCATAAAAAAAAAAAGCCAATATTGTTGACAGAAACCAGTTCCGAAGTCGCAAATTAGATTGCATCTCCTCATTAATTCTCGTCCCAGGTGATGGTTCTCTTTTACATAACGACATCTGCTGAACGCAAGGAAATCAATATAAAATATAAAAATCCGAAAGATTTAAAAAATATTCTACATAAAAAATACAAAAAAGTCGATACTTTTTTATACTAACTTCCTATTTTATTAAAGAGGAAGTAATAAAGCTAACTAGAATAATTTTTATTAAATATACATTACTGGTAAGAGCTCAATCCATCTTATCAAGATGCTCGTTGCTCCACCGGAATAGAAACTTCATTAACCAAAGATGACGATGAACCATGTAGATTCGAGTCATCACGATTACTTTCTCCTCTTTGGTCTGCCTGTTTTTGATAAGGATGATTATCTGGTACTTGTACAAACGTATAGTCACCATCACTAGAAATTTCATCACTATTACTATTAGCATAGTTATTAGTCTGAGGTTGTGACTTTTGTAATTTGACAAGATTTTCGCAACGTTTCATTATATCTTTTGGTGTTAACCTCTCAGGATTG
The DNA here is from genome assembly GCA_910592135.1 of Racocetra fulgida. NCBI lineage: Eukaryota > Fungi > Glomeromycota > Glomeromycetes > Diversisporales > Gigasporaceae > Racocetra > Racocetra fulgida. The sequence goes on along the minus strand of CAJVPZ010002052.1, from coordinate 9,881 downwards.
TTGATTAGTTCTTGATCGCGTAAAGCTGCAGCCAAATCTTCAGGAACCTGTTGGCAGATAAGTGTTAATAAGGTTAGGATTATCAACGATCATCTCATTTTTTCTGTTGTCAGGAATATATTTTAATTACAAAGCTTACCACCCAGAAATCGTCTTGATACTTCAATAAGCTATGAACTGCTTCGATTGCTAAAAATGAGTCATCCTTGATAGGATCCTTTGACTTCGAATATAAGATGTTAGGAGTAATTACTGTTGCAAGGTTATGTAAATCCATCTTACTACCCGTTTCTTCATCTACATGTGAAAAGGAAGCCACCCATTTGAAAAATATAAAAAGCACCTCCATTGTGTCACGATTAATCTTAGGTAGAAGACAACACGTTAAGTGAAGAGCTTTCTTTCGATCTGACTCATTTGGAAGTCCTGAATTATATATTTTTACATAGGCAATTAAATATTGGCATTTACATAACGCAACTATGGACTGCATAAATAAAATAGTTCAGAACTCAAATTATACTTTGTGATACTATAAAAAGCTTGTGTAACTTGAAGGTAAGAAGTGGATCAGGCAAGTCACGAAGAAACTTTTTCATTAACGCGGCAACTTGAACTGGATTATCTTCGGAGAGATTAACTGATGAAGGATTTCTGTCAATGGCTTCGCTGAGATCCTTTAGACGTCGAATGTTGCCATTTTTACGGAATATGCCCTCAACAGACATGTCTATAAATGTTTGGCAATGAATTAATAACACAAAATAATAAATTATTCAAATATTCAAATGCATTAATTACCCATTGTTTTCATAGCTGATATGCTGTCGTCTATAAAACTAGGGACTCTTATTCGACCAGGACCTGCTCCTAGTACCGAGTCCACACCATATCTCTCAACTAGAACTTCTAGGGGCACACCAAACGTGCCTATTATTGATTATGTGCAATAATAGCATGGAAATAATTGAGATAAAAATATTGATAAGTGCGAAATTTTAAACATATGCTGTATCTTTTATACAATAACAGAAGAATTGGACCATATCACAAATCCCTACCTTTCTTCTTTACAGGTACCTCTTTAGGTCTAATTTGCTGTACAAATTTCGTCCACAATGTTGCCTTCTTAGATCCAATCAAGTCTAACAATTCTTCCAGGTTGAAATAGTCCTTAACGTATGGTTCCATAATAAGAACAGCTACATGCCTTACAATAAAATATTCCAGGCCTGAAAGTTCAGACATATAAAGTTTAGTACGTGATACTCGTTTGAATTTTTTCTTTGGTTTTTCTTCTGTTGACATTTCTGCAGCTGCAATTGCTGAAATATCAGCCAATGTAATCGCTTCATTTTCTAGATCAAATTTCAGACGAGCATCACCATTTTGTGAATCTGGCATTTTATCGTCAATAATTCTGACATGATGTTGTGAAGGTGCTCTAGCTAATTTATCTTTAGAGGTTTCTTCCTGAGTCTGTGAAGTATTTGGTTGTTCATGTTCTACTACCCTTGATGTCTTAGCAATTCTCTCAGAAGTTGACACTTTGCGATCCAAAACAGACTTCATACGCTTTATGTCTGTATTAAGAGATACATATGATTTATCACCGCTAGAATAGGACTTTGAACGTGAATCTTTACGAATAAGACCGGCTTCTTCTTTGTTAGTCTTTCTACCACTACGAATGTCGTCGTAATCCGATAGACTATGTTCATCTTTACGTAAAAATATATATACATTGTTATTATTATGTATCGAATAGCAGAATAAAAAAATACTGCTACTGATAAATAACCTAATATAAACAAATGACGTTTTAAACTTTACCTTTACGTTTCAATAAATTATACATGCGAGATAATTCAACACGTAACAAATACGTGTACTGTTCTAGCTGCGTGACGTATTGAAATCCGGGTGCGGCTTGTTCATTTGTATGGGCAGGACAGAACGTCATTTCAGTAATTTGATTAAATGTAGCGTCACGGTATATGGTACGTAATTCTCGAGAACAACCAGAACACCTTAAGCAACCAATATGCCAACGATAATGTCCATATTTGTAACATTCTTCTTCAACAGTGATCCGACATACATGACACAGATCGGATGTGATTTCATTGTCTGCATTTGGTTCTATAACTTGTTTCCCTTCTTTTTTTGTGAGCTCGACGAGTTTATTTAAAAATTGACCAATTGCTAATGGATTATTGAAATCTCTCTCCTTTTGTAGATTTTTTGAAGTGATACAATTGATTATTATGGGAATCAATTAAATTAGAACCAATAACATATAAATATACAATGATAATTTACCAATTTTAAGGCACCGGTTAGTGCGATTCTAATTAGAATTTTCAAATAATGTGCCAAGCCTGTTACTAATGCTAAAAGTTCTTGTGTGATACCTAATTTTCTAACACCTGCTTCCTGAGTATGTGACAATAATGAAAAAAAATTGACAATTTTCCTGCAAAGCATTTTGGCTTCCCTGTTATGTTGTAAACCTAAATTAATTGATACCATTAAGTTATTAATACAATTAGAGAAACAAAAAAAAAACCCCCACATGACCATAAAAGGGTAACATATGCATACCCTGACCGCTTGCTTGCACTAACTGAACTTCCAAATCATCGATTGCAGAAAATAAGATATCAACATGATTGATAAATCTCTCTATCATTTTTACGCCCTCAAGATAAGCTCCATTTGACACGTGAAGAAGCATATCAGAGATACATGCAGCAGACATTTCCTCGAATGCAGAAAGTACAGTCCATATATTGTAAACTTTTTCTTCTATAGCTTTTTGTTGCTGTTTTAGTTTTTCGGGTGTTACATCTTCAACCGAAGGCTCGTCTAATTTTAAAAATACAAATCTTATTAAATAATTAGCATTTGATTGCGATAGGCTAAAGAAAAATATTACCATCAGAGCCAGGTCCCTCATCTATTTGTGCTGCCAGCTTAACGTTCCAGAACTAAGCCACAAATTCATAAAGTATGATTATAGCACAAAGAATGTTAAATCAATCAGCAGAGGCAAACAAAAAAAGCTTGTATAATTTTATCACCTGAAACTCATGAAATGATAATAGTAACAATACAATAACAAAGAAACCAATGCGGTTTCATGAAATAAATATAAGAATCTATATACCTTGTGGATCATATAGCATTCTGGATGCCAATGTTCATCAATATTGTTTCTATTAATCTCTACAAATTGTTTCAAAATGGCCGTTTTACAGCCTGTACATTTTACCGCGAACCGTGTAGAATAATGATAATGGCAATAAACTTGCCCATCGTGTTCATAATACGAATCCTGAGGACCAAATACCGTTGGACATGCAGAGCATGTAAAATGTTCAATATGATATTTTTTTTCAAGTGCCGTAATATAAGATCCTCTAAGAGCACCTCCACATTTTTCACAGATAAGATTGAGACGCCGAAAATAATCACGTTCACATAGAGGGTGTTGCTTTCCATCCGCTCCATCTATCGGGAAAAACTTAGAAGCCACAACAGTCCCACAATCCTAAGTATACAGAAACAACATTAATACGATATATACCAGTATATTATGTGTGGTTTAGTGATGAATTATTAATACCTGACATTTAAAGCACTCTAAATGATATGTTCCGCCCAATGCACGTACAAACTGTCCTACAATCATAAGCCCGCATTTTGCGCAAGTAGTAAAAGCTTGTTTATTTATACCACCTTCTTCGGGTGTTATTTCGCCTTGATCGCTCATTTTTTCAAATCAGAAGTTTTGTCAAAGGCGTAGTCGTAAGTGGACACCTTATATAGTTTGTCTGGTATAAGAGTTAAATTCGAGCGTGATGAAAAAAACGTAACACCATTAACGCAAGAAAAGCGAAACGATCGCAAGAATTCAACGTTGTACAATGTTTGAGTAGTGAAATTAGTAGAAAAGGTAATAGTCAAAGGTATTTTAGTGGTTCAACTTGCTAGGGATTTGTCCTACAGCTTGAGTGGGAAACAAGGCTAACCAAAAGCAGATGACGTTAATCAGATTTATTTTTAGTTACAAATTCCTTATTGGGTTCATTGGGACCGGAGAGGTTATAAATAGTTGTCTTGTCGAACCTTATTTATACCAGACTCGATTGTCCTAAAACCACAAAACGAATCAGAATCGATTTTCTAAACACGTGATAATTGGGGCAGCTCTGGACAAATTGTAGAAAAAAACAAATCTTAAATTACTCAAAATTTTATTAAGATAACCTATTTAATCTTAGGCATCTCTAGTTGGTGATATATAACTTATATATCACTAGCCCGACGACCAATCAAAATATACGGATATGCAATCATGCATATTATTTGATCGATCACATGGTTATACATAAAAAGCCAAAATTAATCGACGAAGATTATACTATACAATAGATTACTTTTTCAATATTTTTTGACTTATAAACAAATTTATAAGAATATCAATTGGTTATTTATTAAATTATGCAAAACAGCATATAAATTTACTTTATAAAGAGATTTAAAATGCTCGACAAATATGCTGATTTGGATCATATTTGTTTTTTGGTGCGACTTTGAATAGACGTATCTTTTATGAAAAAAGAATCAGTGCTGAGGTTTCTGCCGATTCTCTTGGAAATGAATTTAAGGGCTACGTGTTCCGAATTTCTTTTCTATAAAACAAGGTGTCTTGTTATCCAAGGGGCATCATGTTACAGGTCTCGTCGCACTGGTGAATGTAAAAGGAAATCGTATTGTGGGGAGTGACCTTGCAGTATTGTCTTTAGTCGTACTTGTCAAATCTGAAAAAAAGAAATATATGCAGTCAAAAAATATGCGCAATTGTAAATAAAAAGTTATCATTTTAGTGTAGTGTAGCGCAGCAAATTAAATAGTTTTTCATATTTTTTGTTCTTTACATTTACCTTGTGCATATAATGAATTGACTAAAAAAACAGTATATTTTTTTAAATACTAATGTCTATTGCTGACTGCTAATTTATACGTTTTAATTGTTATTGTCAATGAAATTTACACCTTATTTATCATGCATTTTAACCATTTGCCCCCTTTGGCCTCAACACCACTGCGTTTATCTAACTTAGGCCGTTTGAAGTTAATTTTTCGGTTAACATCACTCCCCCAGCTGAAGTCTCCCCCGAAAAATGAACAGCCAATCAAAACGCTGGATGACTCTCGCCAGTCACCTGATTTACATCAACCAATGAAATTGCTCACCTTTGTTCATTTTTATATGTTCGTTTCATTTTACCCCCTCCCCCCCTCTCGAGAGTCCTGGCAAAGTGATGTTAACCGAAGAATCAACTTCAAACGGCCTTAATATCACTATATAGTAATAAATAGAAAAGTATATATCTTCGATTCTTATTATTATTCTTTTGACAACAAATATGACATTCTTAGGGATATTATCAACTCAACCTCGATAATAATAACTGATTGAATGGAGCTGATAGTACTTATAAGCATTTTTTCAAAGCTAAAGTATAGCCTAAAGTTTTATTTTCTGTTAGTAAATCATTGCATTCTTAAAAGATACTAAAACATAAATCACTTATCTGAAAAACTTCTGCATCCATTTTTTTGTATCATCTGATATTTAAATTTAATAATTTAGAGCACTATGATAAGTTAAATTATATATACAATTACAATAACATGAAAAAATACACTAGTTATTCATCAATTTGATCGAAAAGAATGTAATTCCACACAATAAACTTAGTATAAAAAAATAAAAATGAACGATTTGAATGTTCTATATAAAGTAAATGCTTGTGATCTTGAATTACAGTAGATTATAATTCGATTTCTATAACTTGAAACAAATTGAGAAGCTTATAAAAATAAATAAATATAAACTATACTATAAAATGATGCTCATACTTATAGTTAATTATCTGAAGCGTAGTGGAGATCTTAAATTTTCAGGAATATATATGATGCGTGATTATTACATACTAGAGGTAGAGTATCTGGCATAGTGGTATAGACATGCCAATAGTGGCATACCACTATGGCATGCCAATAGTATGCCTTAAACAATTTGGCATGCCATCTAATAAATTTATTTATATATAAAATTTTTTTATATGTAATTTAATTTAATATATATCAATATTTTGTATTAACATATCTTGTATAATATTATTATAGCAATCTATAAATTCTAATTACATGTCTCATATGGTCTTGCATAATATTTTTTTATAATTTGGCAGTTTTGCCACTTTTTATTTGCAGATTAAACTATATTAAAAAATTTATATTTCCTAATATTAGTTATACTAATCCACCTGTAAAGTGACGTACCCACGCTTTCGCCAGATATGACTTGTCTCAGTGGATTTCAAGCCTTTTTCTGGGCCTCTAACTCACTAGAGGTTATCCTTTGGTCATGGGCAGTGTCACACACCATAACAAAATTAGCTTTTCTTTTTACAAAATGAACTATAAACACAAATACAATGGGCACAACAAAAATAAGAAAATATTACAGTGTTGAGTTCTGGTTCACCTAAACCAATAAAACCAAATAAAACAAATAACGAAAAGAAAAAAATAAAAGAAAAGAAAATAAAGATAGCATTATTAAACCCATACTGGATTGTAAAAATTATATAGTATTACAAATAAACTAGACTAAACTCTATGCTAATCATTTATGTCTATATTTAGAATATAAAAATATTAAAAATCATCCAGTCTTAAAGTAGAGCTCCAAGTGTCAAAACTTCTATATGCTATTCTAAGCCTATTGGTGCAGTTTCTCAACCTGTATCTTCTTGAGCAAAGTTAACGAGCTGTTGTCCGTCAACCAATATTAGCAAATCAGACATTTTTGGTATAACCACTACAACCTCTTGAGGAAAAGTATCTTACATTATAATACAAAGTATATATGTATACATGTACATGTATTTCCTTTTTTGGCAGCAATTGTTGTTGTCAATCTTTTGATAGGATATACTGTTTTTCTCACTTTTTAAAGAAATTTTATAAAGGTTAAAAAAGTAGAGTATAGAAGAAGGATTCAGTTTGCAGATAGCCTTAAACCTTGATAAGAAGTGTATTAAAAACTTGCTTGTTGTTCTCTTTAGACCAACTATCTTTAACTTTGTCAGCAGAAGCAAAGCTTTTATTAAAATTTTCTGTATAAGAGCACATCTTTTTGCTAGTTATCTTGTACAGAAATGCTTTTAACTTACATGCCAAATATACAGAGGAGTTTAGATAAAGAACATAACAAGTCTTGACTTCTGTAAAAACTGTTATTTGTAGTTGTCTCTTCTGTTTTTCTCTAACAAGTTTTTGTTTTTGTTAGCCATAAGTTTGGTACAAGTAATCATTGGGAAGAGTTGTTGGAATGTTTTAATATAAATATTGATACAACTGTCTTACATAATATTATCTTATACAAAATATATAAAATATATAGCTTATTTTACATAATTTGTTATTTTATTGATTTTTTGAATTTTAGCACTATTTTAAGACTATATATATTATTTTAAAGAGCTCAGCCTTCAAATAATGTACACAAATTAATAATTGATACTGAAGTAGTAAAATTTTAAAAAAAAAATCATGTGAAATATACTTCGCTTTTTTTATAAGTAAGAGTATTAGCCTTACTTTAACAAATTAAATAACTCAATTCGATCTTATTAAAATTTAATATATAGTATCAGCAAAAAGATCTCAATTTTTAAAAAGCAATTTAATTAAATCATTCATCTGAATTTGGAAATTGCAAATATTAGAAGATTTTTTAGTATTTTTTAAACTAGAATATGTGCAAAATTTAGAATACAAATATGCTACTTCTTTTCAATCAAATAATATAGTTAACTAGAAAAATATTATTATTAAATGAAATATATAAAAATGTGAATTTGAAATAAAAACACAAAAATATATATTTTATTCAAAAAATCTGTATTGTTTGAAAGTTGTGTAATAATATAATAAGTATCTGTATAACAGAAAAAAAACTCAAACTGCTGTTGCAAGAATAAAATACTTATTATAGAAAGACAATTTTTTATTAACATAATGGTATAAAATAAACTTTTATGTGTTTAAAGAAATTTGTTAGCAATATGAAAAAAATATATATATAAAAAAACTTTATACTTCTTATCTTTTAATACATACATAATCTTAGATTAGGTTGACCAAATTTGTGTTTCAATCAAATTTATATATTTTGATTTATTATTGATATTTCATAATTAAATAATCAAATCATCTCATTAAAATGATTCAAATGGTATCAATATCAATCACTTGATGACAAGATATTAACAATAAATCAAAATATACAAATTTAATTAAAACACAAATTTGGTCAACTAAACCTATAATAAAAATAAATTAGAAACTACTCAAAATTTTATATATAATGTGAAAAAAAGAAAATTTAATATATAAAAAATATTATCTTGCATATTCTTATCAATAGTCAACAAATAAAATTCTTAAATTTATAATAATATTATGCAATCTCAACTACTGTCTGGTTTTGTTTTACCTAATATATTAATCTATAATCACTATTTGACTGAGTTTTGGCATTCTTCAAAAAAGGTGCAGACAATAGATATACAGCTAAGTGTTTTTATTGCAAATATAAGCTATTTAAAAAGTCTAAAAAGCTTTATAGTCACATTATTTCATGTAGTAAATAGCCTATTACTAAGAAAAATAATTATATTCAAGAGGCCACAAGAATTACTCCTAAATCTTATAAAAAATTTTCATTATTAGTTTAGACTAATAACAATTAAAGTAAGTTGTTAATTATAAATAATTTATTAATATATAAAAAACTTAGCTAATAAAGTTTTTGTAGTTCAAATAATAGCACTAATAGTCTTTCTTTGCCTGCATTAAAATACTAAAAAAATTTAACGAATTAGATTATCAAGCCAATCTTGCAAAATAAACAATTTACAATTAACAAAAAGCTACTTGATGTTATTATTTATAGAAATTTAACTTTTAAAATGGCTAAAACCCTTCATTTTCTCGAATTTCTTAATGAACTATCTTCAAATTATTGCCTGCTTTCTTTTGAAACATTGAGCAATAAAATTTTTAATAATTCATTTTTAATTTACTTGAATAATAAGTTCAAAATAATGTTATTTCTTACTAATATTACTATTACTTTAGACAGATAGCAAGATATATTCTGAAATTCTATTTATGGTTTTATGCCACTAAAAGAAGAACAAAAACTTATTTTAGATATCATTGATCTATCAGCAAATTATTATATCAGTTTTCCTTTAAGAAAAAATCAAAAAGTTTTTGAATTAAATTTGGTCTTCATTAATTTTGTTATTATATGCATAGCAGATAATTCTTCAGTTATGATTAAAATGAAAAATGATCTAAAAATAAATATCTTAATATAATTCCAATTCATTGTTGTCTTTACTCTTTTAATCTAATCACTAAAGATATTTTTTCTTATCAACCTTTACTTGTGGTTATTAAAAATAACTAAAAACTAATCAATTTTTTATGTCTTCTTATATTTGGCTTAGAACACTACAAGGTTAGCAAAAACAAGAAGCTATAGCTCATTCTCTTACAATATTTTGTGAAACCAAATAGTACTCTCTTATGAAAGTTTGTTTAGATATAAAAGCTTTTGAATGAAGATTTCTCGATATATTAATCTTAGTGAAACTAACAATTATGCTATAATTAAAAAAAATTTGAAATATTGTTAGGGAAGTGTCATTTATTACCTGATTATTTTAGAATGGGGTTCCCTAACAAAGTATCATGTATATTGGTATACAATTAATCAGTTTTATTATTGT
>CAJVPZ010002051.1:0-13135 GCA_910592135.1 Racocetra fulgida | reverse complement strand
CAATATAAGAAATAAGCTTCGCTAATGATTAGTAATCATTAATTTTTTAATAGCGGAGTTGCGGAGTTTGCCCACCTGTTCTATAGAACATCCGATTATCGTTATCGTTATGTAGTACACTTTAAGCTCAAATACCAAATACGTAAACATTAATGCAAGCCTTTTAATGTGCGCCTAGTCAACCTGCGATATAATAAAATTGAACTTAAAATATAATTTATACATTTTTTAAATAATCATGTTTCAACAAGAAATTATCTCGTCAAAAGTTAATGGACTACTTTGATTTATGTCATGAACCCTGCGTCAAAGTTATATCGATCCCAATACGTATTTGGAGCATGGACTACGAAAACCCGTCTTTAACACTTTTTTATCAATTTTGAGATTTTTGATCCAAATTAAAGTGTTGGTTTATATCTACGCGTATTTCACTTTTTACTTGATGTTGATATAATAATTTATCAAGATATTTTAATTTGAATATAAACCAATTTTTTAACGTTCGTTTTCTAAAAATAGATTTGCAGCCATAGATTGACGACTAAGATTGGTCAATCAGTTTTTTATAATCACATGATGCTTTTATTTAATAATTAAAATGGAAACCCCCTTCAGAGCAGGTTTTCCTCCGGGGGAATGTCCCAAATTAGGAAATCGATTACGATCAGGAATAGGTTTCAATTTGTTTTGGATATAAATTGGACATATGTTTAAAAAAAATTGAAACCAATTGGACATTGTAACATTAGGGTGGGAAACGCCTTATGATCTACAAACATAGTGAAGATCATATATTAAATTTTAATAATGAGGATTTTTTGTCGATCATTATTTTTAATAACAAAAACGTATAAAATTTCAAACTGAAATAACTCCTGAACTACTTAAGATATGCGAGTAAAAATACCTTTATTAGATTCCTCTTAACATTCTCTTTAAAGTAATAGAGCCCTTTTTTTTATTTTTCATCTAAGTTAAAGCGAAAATTGATTACTAAAACATGATTAATTTTAGGACAATAAAAGAGGTAGGTTAGTGGTGCCATAAAAATGTCACGGTGACACAATCACCGACCGTTTCCGACTCATTTAATATTCCAAATTTAATATTGATCAAATAGTGATAATATTTACATTATATTAAATTGATATATCGATCATATATCAATATTATTATGATCAATACATTAATAGGTCGGAAACGGTCAGAGATCACATGACCACAACATTTTTATGGCACCACTAACCTACCTCAATAAAAGTTAAAGCGAAAATGATTATAAAACATGATTAATTTTAGGACAATAAAAAAAGGGCTCTATTACTTTAAAGAGAATGTTAAGAGGAATCTAATAAAGCTATTTTTACTCGCATATCTTAAGTAGTTCAAAAGTTATTTCAGTTTAAATTTTATACCATGTTTTTACTATCTACGATTATCAATCACAAATTAACCAATTATATAATTTGTTTCAAATATATATATACATTAGAATAGTTGCAAAAAAATTTTTATTTAACCTGGCCAGAGCTCCAGTCATTAATTAATTCTAATATATTGGGACCAGAACTATTATTCATAAAATTTTTTATTTAATTTTAATTTATTAGGGTCAGAATTATATAATACAGGATTTTTTTTACTCAATGATTTTTGGATAAAACTATTACTCACGATAATTTTTTATTTAATTTTAATTTATAGGACTATAATTATTATTTATGATATTTTTTTATTAAATTGGGGCCAGTACTATTATTCATGATGATTATTTACTTTATTTTAATTTAATAAGCTAAAACTATTACTCATGATAATTTTTTTATTTTATTAAGGCAAGACTATTGCAATAATTTTTTATTTAATTGAGGCCAGAGCTATACTATTCATGATGATTTTTATTTAATTGAGACCAGGACTATTGTTCACAATAAGTTTTTATTTAATTGAGTCTAGAGTTATTACTTGTAATGATTTTTTATTTAATTAAGATCAGAACTATTACTCATGTTGAATTTTATTTAATTAGGGCCAGAATTATTATTCACAATAATTTTTTTGTTTAATTGGAGCTAAAACTATTACTAACAAAGGTTATTTGTTTAAATCTAATTTATTTGAACCAAAGCTTTTATTTATAATGATTTTTTATTTCATTAAAGCCAGAACTATTACTTACGATAATTTTATTTACCGTATATTACCGAATAGAAGCTACCAAAATTTTGAGAGTTTTTTCAGATTAAAAAGAGGGTGTAGCTTCTATTTTGGTCCAATTTTATTATTAAAACATAATAACTTTCTCCAAATTTTTAATCCAAAATCGAGGGGATAGCTTTTATTCGGGGTAGCTTCTATTCGGTAATATACGGTAATTAGAGCGAAAATAATTACTCATGAAGGGTTTTTATTTAATTTTAATTTATTAGAGTATTTTTTTACATATATTCTTGAGGTATTTCTCTAGCTCATGTTGTGTATCAAGATGTTTATATAGCAGGTATATTGTATAAATACTTATATGTGTTTGATATATTTTAATGCCTGGGTGTATAAATGCAATATTCTATTTTTATATACATGGGTATAACCTAAAATTCTGTCTTTAAAGTTGTTGCAAGGTACTGTTCGTAGGGTATATAGTAGAGAAATATAGTATTATTTACAATAATTTTTTATTTAATTAGAGTTAGAATGATTATTTACAATAATATTTTTTAAAATGTGGTTAAAACTATTTAGTTATAAAGTTTTTTATCTAATTTTATGAAGAAATTTATTGTAAAATATTGTTTTGCTTATAACAAAATTTATTTACTTAAAATAGTAATTAAAATATAAATAAAGTAATATATTTTCTTAAAAAACTATATTAAAATTATTTATTTGCTTAAAATAGTTATTAAAATATAAACAGAATAATTTATTAGCTTAATTTTATATAAATAAATCATAAATTGTAAAATTGTTTATTTTTATTTTTATAATTAAAATGTTGCCTAAAAAGTGAAATACTCATTTAAAAAAGGCTCAGCAAGCAAAAAAGTTAAAATCTTCTAATAAATTTGAGATCTCTATAGCAACAAGTAGTATTGATATTGAAGCAGAATCAGAATTATTAGATAACCAAAATTTTAATATATCATATGCTGCAATAAATATTCTTTATAATTTATCTGAATCTGAATCTGAAGCATCTGAATCAGAATCTAAAAATCTACAAGAATTATAATATTCAATTAAATTGCAACAAGAACTGCATTTAAAATAAATAGTATTTTTTCAGATCAGCTTTCAAGAGCAATTTATATGTTAAATAATATAATATATACTAAAGGAAAACATCAAGAAGAACTTATTTCAGAGTATTGTCAAAAAAAAGCTCTAAAATTATTAGAAAATTTTTTATATAAACATGAATCAGATGCAATTTCTTTAGCACAAAAAATTAAAAAATTAGAAAATAAAAATAAAAAACTTAAAATGAATTAGACAAATCAAAAGAACAAATAAAAATACTTAAAATAACTGTAACAAGTAAAGAAAAAACTAAAGTTCAACATATTTCAAAGATTAGATCTGCAATTTAAAAAGTTAAAAATAACTCCAGAAAATTTTAAAAAATCAGCTAAAAACTTTTAAAGATAAAAATGAATATTCAATACAATTTTTACAAATGGCAACAAAAATTAGTAATTTAGGACAAATTTCTTTAAAATCAACAGCAATATGTACTAAAAAATTTTATGAATTTATTACTGGAGAAGAACCTGAAAAATGGATTAATACACATACATTATCAAGATGGAATAAAGAAGTTGCAGCTCTTCAACTTGATTCAAATAAACCTAAATTATATAATATATCTAACTATGGTTATAGACTACTAGTAGATGAAAGTAAAAAAGAAGAAAGAAAAATTTTATTAGTTGCTACATCTTTTTGAAATATTAAAACAAACTATCCTATGTTTAGTATTTTAGGAGCTGATGATTTATTATATTGCAATTCTAATACTGTTGCATCTAATATTATAAAAATTTGTAATAAAAATTAAATTAATTTTAAAAGTTGTATATTTTGGTTAACAGATAATACAGTATATATGTCTTCAAATAAAAATGGTGCTGTTGTAAAATTTAATAATTTAAACCAATCTACATCTTTTAGAATTCCATGTGTATTATATGCAACAAAATTGTATTAGTAAATTTTGAAAATACTTCTTTTGAAAAATAGATAGTCCTAAAGGATCTTATAAAGAACATCCATTTAATCTTATTAATTTAGCTTTTAAGATTCATGATGGATATAATACAACTAATAAAGATAATCCTATGAATTTAAGATCTGAACATATTCATAAACTATATAAAAAATTTTAAATTATGCATTTAACAAATATCAACAACCTATTTCAACAAGATAGAAATATCAACTAATTGCAGCACAACAATATTTATCAAAACAAGATATACATATTAAATTTTGTAACTGGTTTCTTCCACAACTTAAATAAATTAACATATTCCAAAACATATATATTTCAATGACAATTATTTAATGAATAGTTACAAAATAAAAAATTAAATATTCAAGTTAAATGTCTTGTAAAATTTAGTATTGAATTTTATCTTCCTATTTATGAATTTGTAATACAATATGATCTAACTACTAGAATTTATACAGAACAAAAACTAGCAAATCTTCCTGCTGCTTATAGAGCTCATGAAATGCCTGATGCTGTATTAAACTAAATTAAAGATATAAAAAATGCATAAAAAAATATAACAGAATTATTTGAAGAAGAACTTAAAGAAGCAAATTCTTATTTAGATATTGATAAATATCAAAAACTTTGTATATCTTTAGAATCTGGTTTAAAACATGCATATAAAGGATTTTGTAAATAGATGATACCATGGATACATTTACCACTACTTGTTTATGCATTAGGAGGCTCAAATAGCTCATTATTTGCAAATGCATTTCTTAAAGTATATATTGATACCAAATTACAAGAATCTCAATCTAATATAGAACTAAATTATATTAAAATTCTAAATAATGATAAAAAAGAAGGATTATCTAATACTTGGAGATTATTAGAAGCATTAAAAGATTTGGAATTCAAAAAAGAATTTATAAAATATGCAAACTTATCTGATATAATGCTTATAATTTTCTATTAATATATGACTTGGTAAAATATCGAATCTGAAGTATTGTAGTTCATCAACAACAGCTTGAAGAGATATTTAATCACTATGATTTGAAAATACATTCAAGTATGAGTATGAATTTACAAAAATCAAGGCTTGTTCTTGCAACATCAGCTCAAAAAAATACAACCAGTTACAACATCTCAAATTAAAGAAATTTGTGAGAATGATTTTTTTTTTACTTTCACAATGTTGCAGAAGAGTGAATTTTTTATTAGGTATTTTAGTAGTACATTTTTGGTTAGTGAGAGTACATATAGCCATACATACAACTTTTGGTCGCCTAATTTAAGTAGTCCGTCCAAAGGTTCCACATTATATGCTATACCTATAACCTAACTAGGAGATTATCTATTTAAACACTTTAACGTCTCCCATCCTGCACCACCACAATCACACTAATCTATAACCTTGTACTGCTTCTTATTGAAGGCCACTCAGATCGATATGTGCTATACTACTTAAACTCTAATTCTATAGATAACTCAGTAGAATTCTTATACTACTGAGTTGCGTTAGGGAGAATGTACTACATACCCTCTAATCTTTCTATGTCCTATGCACTTCCAGATTGGGCTACGAATATCTTTCACAGCAGCAAAAACCACTACTAGCAGTTAGAACAAATCATTAAACTACACAATTATGATATCTGATGCCCTTGCAAGGTTTATTCTGATCCTAATACCCACATCAAGCTGGTCCTTATATCAATCCCTCTCTAACTACCAAACCAGTTAGCCTGGATGGTTTGTTGTATCTAGGCTTTAAGTGCCTTTTCTTGGTTTCTAATTCTGTAGCATAGAACCTTTTCCTCTAGTGTGACTCCGGCGGCCAGGTTGGTAGACCCTTCTTGCCTAGGGTTTTGTCTGGTTTTTTAGTTTCTAGTTTCCAACTTTACCACAGTATTGTCAAAGATCTTCACTACCTCCTTACTCAGGTTTTGCCAAATGGGTTTCAATTATTCTGGTTGCTTGGATTTGGATCATCCAAGAGCTTCTATTTCGAGATGGTAGTACCAAGATTACAGGTAATATACCCAATTGATCATTGAATAATTATTACTAGTACACAGGCTTATTTTTCTAAAAACATCTCTGGTGGGATTCGAACTCTTGACCTGCTGTTGAGAGGTAACAACTTAACCACTACTTTAAGTCGCCACACCAAAAAAAAATTTGTAAAAAATTAAAAGATAATGAAACATCAAATTATAAAGATAAAAATACAGAACAAGATAAAATTACTGAAACAGAAGCAGCTAGAACATTATTAAATTTTTTATTAATTAAGACTAATAGTTCTGGTCGCAATTAAATAAACAATAATTCTGGTCTAAATTAAATAAAATTACAATAAATAATAATACTAACTAAATAATTAAAAAAACTGTAATAGTTCTGACCTACTTATTAATAAATAAAATCTTTATAAGTAATAGTTCTAATTGCAATTAAATAAAAAATAATAATTGTAAATAAAAGTTCTGGCCCATATATTAAAATTAAATAAAAAATCATTGTAAAAAATTAAACAAAAAACTTTTGTAACTAATTGTTCTGGTCCCAATTAAGTGTGGATAATAGTTCTGGCTTTAATTAAATAAAAAAACATCATGAGTAATAGTTCTGGTATTAATAAATTAAAATTAAATAAAAAAAACCTTTGTGACTAATAGTTCTGGTTCCAATTAAATAAAAAATTATTAAGTAATAGTTCTAAGCCTAATTAAATAAAAATTTATTGTAATAATTCTGTATTAATAAATTAAAATTAAATAAAAAAACTCATAATTAATAATTCTAGTTCCAGCAATCAAATCTAAGGAACTAGAATATTTGAAACCTATTTGACAAGACCCAAGTAAAGAGGTAGTGAAGATCTTTGATGATATTACAGAAAAGTCAGAAACCAGAGACTGAAGAATCGGACGAAAACTCTGGGGCAAGAAGGGTTCACCAACCTGGCTGCCAGAGTCGCACTGGAGGAAAAGGTCCTATGCTACAGAATTAGGAACCAAGGGAAGTAAAACCAGAAAGCACTTAAAGCCTAGATACAATGACCTGTCTGGGCTAACTGGTTTGGTAGTTGGAGAGGAATCAGTATAAGGACTGGCTTGATGTAGATATTAGGATTGAAATGAATTTTGCAACTGCTAGTGGTGGTTTGGCTGCTGTAAAAGATATTCATAGTCTAATCTGAAAGTGCGTGTGATATAGAAAGATTAGGGAGGTATGTACTACACCCTCCCTAGGGCAACCTGGTAATATGAAAACCCTACTAGGATATCTATAGAATTAGAGCACAAGTAGTACCATAAATCCGCAAAATAACGATCATGGGCATTATTTCGAAAATCGAATCCTGCAAAAATAGTATACCTAGTTTCAAAATAATGCCCATGCGTATTTCGAAATAGCGTGCATCTTATATACCAAAATAGACTATTAACCCTACACATAAGCAAATATATGACACGGCTCAGAATATTAACCTTTTTTCAAAATAACGCACATGGGTATACCCAAAATAACACGCAGGTGTTCAAAATAATGCACAGATGTGTGTTATTTCGCGGATTTACAGTAAATTTTTCTAGATAATATAAAATTTTTCTAGACAATACAATATAAATACAGTAATATATAGATATAATTAATTTGCTATTATAAATGATTTATCATATGATTACTATGAAAAGTAATTTGTATACCCTCTATACTTAATAGACAATTTATTTGAAGATCTACAAATTTTATAGTAAGTTTTACTATTGACTAAATATAGAAATATTATATCTAAAACTTTTTTTACTAAATAAATCACTTTTGAGCTCATAATAAAAGTTGTAAAGCTCATCAAAACACATCTAATAGTAGTAAGAATGTTAAAATTGGCTTGGTAGTTCTTGAGAAATCTTTAAAAATATTTTGCTAACATAAAATTTCTTTAAAAAAAATGATTTTTTAAAAGAAATTTTATATGTTAGCAAATACAATATACTATAATATAATTTAATTTATTTATAAATCTATATAGTTAAGGCTATACAAACTTAATTAATTGGTTTTCATAATCTGACTGAATCAAAATTTGAAAATTGTAAAAAAAATTTTTGTTTTAATAACTGGATAAGTATTTTAAAAAAAATTTTATAAATTTTTATAGTGTTTGAAATCAGATTAAAAATTCTAGTTTATCTGAGATTGATCTGAATCTGATCTAAATCTGAAATTCAGATTGATCCAGTGCTAATCTAGGGCCAATCTGACAGTTGATCTAAAATTTCATGATTTTGATTAGTTAAAGATAACAAATGATTATTAGCCAATTTTGTAATATGCTCTGCTTTATACAGTCTTGTGCAATTTTTTTTTCAATTTTTCATTATACAAATCGATTTTTATTTATAATCAAAAAATGTTAACTACATTAAAATTTATAAAAACCTAATTTTCATTTTTGGGGTAGTTTTTGCTCTTTTTATTGCAAAGGCTCTATATAAGTATATTATATAATATTAAGCTTAATATTAGACCCAACATCTTCTAGCTATCTTGTGTATACTCAGAAGTAGTCTATTATATTGGTTTGAAGTTTTGCTTTACAACCAGAAGGCTAATACCAGGTTAGCTATACAAGCTATACTAGAAAGGCTTGCAATTATTTTAATTAATTTTTAAAACTATTATACTGTACTATTTATTTTCTATATTTCTAAAATGCTCTTTTTTTTTTTCTTAATTTTCTCTAATTTTTTATATTATTAATAGTTCTTGAACTCCTTTTTTTAAAATTAGTTTTAACTATATTTGGGCTTAAATTTTTCTTTATACTTATTATCTTGTTTTTACACTTTTCTCTAGTTGTAATATCTTTACTAATTTCTTATTTTTAAATTAATTCACATCTTCTTATCTATATAATCTCAAAAAACAGTTTCACATTGTATTAAAGATGAGTTAAATAAAAGTCTTGATTTCTTTTTTTGATTGTAGTAAGTCTTGTATCTTTTTTGTTATATCTTCTTGTACTAATCTTTTAATTGCTTTAGTTCTTCCTTTGAAAAATTCTTCTCTTATTTCTCTTTAAAAAGTTTTTTCTAATAAATCCTTGTTCATTTTTCTTTGAGTTTTTTAATAAGATTTCCTATGCTATACTTTTTTACATTTTTTAATTGTTCTCTTGTTCTTTATTATATAATACAGTTGACATCCTGGTATAGATCTAGACATCTTTGTACTAATGTTTGAAGCACTAATAGTTTCTCTTTAATATATTTGATTAAAATTCTAAGATGCTTACTTTTTTTAATTATTATGCATCTAACTTCATAATTTTTTTTAATTTAGTTCCAAAAATACTGTATATTGCTTACTACTAAAAATAAGCTACTCCCTAGTATTTTTTAAAATCATAAAAATTTATAAATAGTTTATATATATAACTCAAAATTTTACTAAGTAAACTGACTTTGTCTTTTAACAAAATTTGTTCAGCTTATCAAATTGTATATATACTAAAAGTTTTATATAATTTGAATAAATATCTTTTTTTTTAAAATTTTAAAAAGTAAGACTATCCTTCTAACTTTATTAAAATTTGATTGAGTTTCTTTACAAGAAATACATGCAAGAAAGAAATTATATTTGAACATTATATCTAAAGGATAAAAAGACTAAAGACTCAGATACAATATTACAATATATAATAATATAATTATTTGCAATCTAAATCTATAATTTAGACAAATATCTATGAAGATATTTTTCTAAAAAAACTCAATATTTTGAAAACAAGCTATTTATAAAATTTTTATAGAATTTTTTAGCCAAAAATGATAGCTTATTTTTGGTTACATATAGTAGGTCTATTTATTTGATTTAAGATCTTCTTTT
Source organism: Racocetra fulgida (assembly GCA_910592135.1). Taxonomy (NCBI): domain Eukaryota; kingdom Fungi; phylum Glomeromycota; class Glomeromycetes; order Diversisporales; family Gigasporaceae; genus Racocetra; species Racocetra fulgida. The sequence goes on along the minus strand of CAJVPZ010002051.1, from coordinate 3,012 downwards.
GGCTCTATCTTCTGAATTGCTTTGAATTCTTTTTAGTTTACACCTATCTTGAGATCTAATATTGTTTTGATTACTTGTTTTGCTAGATGTTTAATAAGTATTCTGTTCTAATATAGTAAAATATTTGATCTAAATAGAGTTAAAGATAATTCTATCTATATTAATTAACATAGCACCTTGTTTTGCTAAATTATCTGCTCTGTCCTATTATTGCTATGATCTTTAATTTTAACTAAATCTAATTAAATCTCTTTAACTTTAACTTATTTTACAATACTTCATACTAAATCATAATTTTTTTGTTTTAATCATTTTTTGCTCAATAAATTAGTTTTCTTTCTTTCTATACTTATGATTGCTACTGCACTATCTGTATAAATTCCAACTTTTTTTTACTTGATAATGTGAGTATAGCTAATCAAATTGCTATTAATTCTAGTTTGATTAATAATAACCAATTCTCAGTTCTGGTATAGCCTTCTCTAATTACTGCTTATTTATTCTAACTATTTATATAACTTCTATATCTATATAGTTAAAACTCTCCATATTGTTCTTGGCTTGTTATAGTGATTTGTTTGTATAAAAAATTGGTTCTTTAAAAAGGCAACTAATTATTACAGTTTTTTTTTTTTTTTTTTTTTCCTTGCAATGTTGCAAACAGGTGAATTTTTATTAGGTATTTAAGTAGTACATTTACCACCACCTACAATTACGCTGGCCCATAACCTCATACTACTACATTTAAAAACCATCCAGATTGACATATATTATACTACTTGTGCCCTAATTTTTTTTTTTTTTTGGTGTTAAGATGAGGTCATTGCCTCGTATCTTTATTAGATATTTGATTGGAGTATTTGCCTTATATAGCTACATATCTATCTAAGAATACAAGCTTTGGACAATTATCTATGACCTAAACCTATCAGAGTATGCTACGTTCCTACTACGTATTGGGTTATACCTGGATTTGGTGTTCAGACTATTTCTAGTTATCCACCATATTCCCCCCATGTCTCACTATCAAATCTTGATTACTCTCAAATTGGTTCTTTCGGGAAATCGGTCCTTTTATAGCCTCACAATTTGGTGTGCCTGTTATTCGATACGTACTAGTACTAGTAGATAACCTTTCTTATAGGTGGCCTCTCGTATACGTATCTTAAGCCAGATGCCTGCTGCCACCACTAGTCCCACATGAAAAGTATTGATATCACATTTTGGGTCTTTGGACTTATCTAGTGTTTGCGCCGCCCATTGTCGGCTTGCATCCCTTCATACAATAGTACATTGCATGAATGCTGCAGATCCTTCCACTTACTCCCCCAGGTAAACTAACCTCGTATCTCAAGCCAGGCCTCTGCTGCTGCTGACAGTTTGCCGTCTCCAGGTCTAAACGTTTTCTAAGTTATATGGTGCAGTTGTACAACTTCTACCCCCTTGTGTACTCCCATATATGGTGTTCACCGGGACTATGATTCGTAAAAACCCTCTGAAGTTGCACAGCAACTGCAAGGCTACACACTCCCAGCCATTGGCTTTCGTAATTTGCTTTAATGACCTATCTTGTTAAAGACCGGCCTAACACCACAAAATTACTTAAGTGGCAAGCTAAATCACTTCTAGCTATTTCTAGTTGGTGTAGCATTCGTGCTAGTATATTCTAGCTCTTTTCGTCATAGACTTCCATATAGGTGTGACCAGAGCTCTGATTTGGTACATTTAGATATACAGGGGTAGGTTACATTCTCTACACCAAATAGCCTTCTATAGTCATTCCACCGATGCCAGAGGTGCTTCTAATTCCAGTTAAAGCTTGATCCTTTGTCACAGCCCATAGTTGCATATCTCTGCTTCACTCACTACTTCAGTTTTGGTAGTATTAAATCACCCTTCCAAGCAAGTATCTAATGCCATACCATATTTAGGACTTATTCGCACGATCCGTTGATTATCCTTCCAAGCAAGTACCCCACAAGTTGGATATAGGGATGTTGGTAATGCCAAATATAGAGGTGATAGGATGTTGGTGTTGCCTCTTAGTCACCCCAACCGAGGACTTATGCGTGCAATCTTCTACAGCCTAGACTTTTTGTGACGCTGCTGTTACACGTAGTGCCCACACTCTGCAACCAGATCTTCTTCCAGGAACTCCTTATTCTGATTTCGTACTGCACTTAGACTTTTTCACAAGGCTTCGCATCCAATTTGGCTCCATATGGTTATAGTAACAAATTCGAAAATTTGCCACCAGCCCGACTCGAACTGTTGACCTTGTCTGTGGGGTTTGGAAGCTTAACCAATAAGCTACGGGACCCAAACCCGATATATAAAATTTAAAATTTTAACTAAACAAATAATATATATAAAAATAAATAAAAAATCAAGTATAAGATAATTGCTAATTAATAGTATCTTAATAATATCTGTCTTATATCATGGGCTGATAGAATAATAATATATTAAAATTTAAAATATTGTCTAAAAAAGAAAATATAAATATATACAGGTTCAAGTTTTAAATTTTGATAACATTTCTGCAAGATATTAGTAAAATATCAGATGCTAATTTATCTGATAGCTTATCGATATTTGGCACATATCTTCACCTATCAACAAAATATCAGCTTCTGATAGGCCTATTAGATATATAATACTTATAAATAAAGTATTATATATTCGATAGGCCTATCAGAAGCTGATATTTTGTTGATAGGTGAAGATATGTGCCAAATATCAGTAAGCTATCAGATAAATTGGTATCTGATATTTTACTAATATCTTATAGAAATGTTATCAAAATTTAAAACTTGGACTGTGATATATAATATAATTATCATTATATCTGCTTATATTAATAGAACGATAGTTTGAAGATATATAAAATTTTTTTTTTTTTTTTGGTGTTAAGGTAAGATCATTGTTTCATATTTTTATTAGATATTTGATTGGAGTATTTGCCTTATATAGCTACATATCTATCTAAGAATACAAGCTTTGGACAATTAT
>CAJVPZ010002050.1:0-13139 GCA_910592135.1 Racocetra fulgida | reverse complement strand
AAGGAGAATAGAATTATTTATTCAAAAAATAATAATAATAAATATGACCTAATTTGTACAAATAGTGCAAGCGAAGATTTGATTTAGATTATATAAAAAAAAAGAGAGTCAATGCAGAATCGGTAAATAAGAATAGAATCATCTATTCAAAAAAGTAACATGAAACCTAACCTGATTGTATAATTAAAGCCTCAAGCAAAGACTTGATTTGGATTATGTAAAAAATAAAAAGAGAAAGTCAGTATAGGAGAATAAGAAGAATAGAATTATTTATTTTTTAAAAAAAAATAATGCGAAACCTGACCTGACCGTTGTGAATAGCATTTAGAACTCTATTCAATTATTATTATTATTATGTATTACTATTTTTTTTTCTATTCATTTTTACTATATCTTTTCTTATTTTGAGTTGCTAATAAAATATATCTTATTAGTGTGGTATGTAACAACGTTCAAAAATAGAAGGTAAAAAAAATCCTTACTGAAATAGTTCAACTCAATAAGTTATAGTTATTGTCCACAAAGTAGGCAATAACTGATTTATTCTCCCAGTTTCTTATTATACTTTTGTACTATTTGTTAAAATTAAAGTTATGTATTTCATAAAGTTTAGCCTTACTATATCACAAGACTTCTTTTATTTTCTTCTACTTTTTACTTGGCAAACAACTTTTACTTTTATTAGCAATTTCAATAATTTAAAAAATTCATTATATCAATACAAAAGGTAAAAAAAATAACTAATCAAAAAGAAATATAAAATTCTAGATCAGCCCGAATTTGGAATCTGGACAATAATCATGAAAAAATAGTACGGAAGTATAAATAAGAACCGGGAAATAAATTCTATTTATTGAATTTATTGAATTTTGTGCATGAAGGAAATTTTGTGAATTTATTGACTTTAGTGCCTTCAATGAATAGAGTTGCTTTAATAAATAAATCATCGTACAAGTAAATAGTATTGAAAAATGTATAAAAAAACTTCACTTAGCCTTGAATAAAAATTAACTTCTGAAGTTCAACTTAAAGAGTTTCAAGAAAACCTTCGAAATAAGAGTAGAAATGTTTGTCTTTAACCTGTGATACTCTTTTGTTACAAAATGTTTGTTATTATTATATTTTCTGGTCTCTGTGACTATATTACATTGTATTGTCATATTTAGTAAGAGAAAGAAATTGTATTAAAATACAATCCTTATATATTAATATATTAAAATCGATCCTGATTAAGTTTGTAATTAATGTCATTGTACGTACCTGAATCATGAACCTGTGATATCATGACAATGTACCACATTCTGATTGGCTAATTTTGATTATAAGCCCCAGCCGCAGTAACCTCTAATGAAAGAATAATAAGAAAAGTGACTAAATCATAAAGCAAAATCAAAAGGATACTTATTTGAACCCAACACTATCACTATAATCCAAAGTAACACTGATTATTCAGATCAAGTCTTCATATCTTAATTGAAGCCTTACTATTATTTAGATTTGGTTATTATAGTAATAGTATTCTAGTTCAGAGTATTAGTGTTTGTAGTGAGTTGTTATATTGCAGCTTAGTAACTTTTCTGATGCAACTCACACTTTCTTACTGTACAAATAAAGTCACAAGTGAAAACTTAATTTGGATTATATAAAAAAAAATTCGATTCAATGCAGAATCAGTAAAGAAGAATAAAATTATCTATTCAAAAAAAATAAAGTAACATGAAACCTAATCTAATTTATTTGATTGAAGTTACAAGTGAAGACTTGATTTGTATTATATAGAGAAAAGAGTCTGTATTAGTATAAAAAAGTATTCATAAATTAATTTATAATGTATAATATTTTTAAAAAATAATAAAGCAAACCTAAACTTTATATAATATATATATGCCTGCATTGAACTATTTTATAAAAAAAAAAGAAAATTAAAAGTTAAAATTGACATATCAAAAGGTGCAGAAGGATTTTTATGTACATAAACAAGTATTATACATCTTCTGTTTAAAAGATCATAATTGCAAAGTCCTTATATATTCAAAGGTTTGTAATTTATATAAATTGAAGATATTGCATAAATAAAATTATTATTACTGATTAAAAAGTATATATATATTCAAGATCATATTTATTATTTAGAAGTTAAGTAATTTATTATATAACTTTGTAAATTTGTATTTTTAATAAGCAACACAATCATTTAACATTTAACTTTATTTATACAAAATCTTTTATATAATAGAAAACAAATAGAAAAGAGTAAAAAAAAAGTAAACAAAAGTAAAAAATAAAGATTGTAAATGTTTAAAAAGCAATATTGTGAGCAATCCTACAAAGATATTTCATAATAGTTCTATTATTATGATTATTGAATACTGTTTAAATATGCTGTTCACACTCAACAGTATGCTTTCTTTGGGGGTGGCCTTGGAGCAACTCACAAAATTGCTTCAATGTCAAGTTTAACTCTATTTTGTTCTTTCTAAATCTCCTTTAAAATTTTAAAAACTCCTGTATGTGCACAACCTATTAACACATCCCACTTTCTGTACCAAGCTTCCACAGAGTTCTGTGTTCTTAGATAGGCAAGTTCAATATTATCGACTACAGACCAAAAAGTGAGAGGAAACAATAGTTCTGACCTACTAATATTACCATTTCTATATGTGTGTCTGACTCTATTATAAATGTAAGTTTCTTCAAACCACTGAATAATATGCCTAGCTTCAGCTAGAATATGAGTTTTCAATTCTTTAAATGCAGCTGGTATTTCAAAAAGGGCAAAAAGGTAAGAGCAGAAAGACATCTCATTAGCAAGCTAAAATCTTCCTCCATACTATATCTTGAAGCAAATCTATAAGCCTGAACCTTGCGATAAATACACTATGAAAAATGAAAATAACAACCTTTACTTTAGACATCATCAAATTCTAATTGGATAGAATTTATAGCAGCTGCCTCAAAATCAGTTAAAACTACTTACAGATCCAAATTTATATTATGCTTCTTACTAAAATATATCAGTTCTTCAAACAATCACCTGTAGGATTCCTCTGACTTGCTAGTTATTAAACAGAAAACCAAAGGTAAACCCTTGAATTTTCACTCCCGCCAACACATCCTAAAATAGAATATATTAATATATATATTATATATATATAAAGTTAATAGTATAATTAAAAAAAAAAAAATATTAAGTAAATAAATAAGTAAATAAATAAGTAAATAAGTAAATAAATAAATAAATAAATAAATAAAAAGGTGTGGTGACTTAGTGAAGTTGGCAAGTTGTCGCACCCCCAAGCAGCAGGACTAGAGTTCGAATCCCACCAGCAACGAAAATTCGAATTATAAAAAATGCATTTGAAAGACTGTATCCTATTAGGTTGTAGAACCTGTAATGGTGGTTGTACCAGCTTGTACTGGGAGGTAGTGAAACATGTAGTGTGATGTACGAGTTACATGAAACCCGAGTGAAACTACCAGATAAATTCAGCGAATTTACAGGATATAGAAGCCTGCTTGGCAAGACCCGAGTGGAGAGGTAGCACAGATTTTCGACAATTACTATGTAAAGGATAATCAACCGGATATCGGAAAACCGGACGGGACCGAGGTGTTTGGCAAAAGCACTATACCAACTAGGCCAACAGGGAAAAATGGAGAAAGGGTCCGCCCTTCCGACCTGTAGGATTGGGAGTTTGGGTTTCTGGAGATATGGGAGGGAGTTCGTAAAGTAGGTACTGGGGTTTGGGTGAACTCTACAAGGGCAGTAGTAGGTAACTGTAATGGCTTTGGCTCGCAAGTACTTGTTCTCGGACTCGGCGTAAGTTACCAAAAAGGCCTAGTCTGGAAATGTGTGAGACATAGAAAGATTAGGAGGGTATATACTATACCCTCCCTAGGGTGACCCGGTAAGTATGAGAACCCCACTGGGTTATCTATAGAATTAGGACACAAGTAGTGTAGTACATGTTGATCTGGATGGTCTTTAAATGTAGCAGCACGAGGTTATAGGCCGGTGTAATTGTAGGTAGTAGTAAATGTACTACATAAATTCCTAATAAAAATTTGCCTATTCGCGACATTGCAAGAGAAAAAAAATAAAAAATAAAAAATAAATAAATAAATAATATGTAAATAAATATTAAAGATTAAAAGATACCATGAATATACATGCTACCGAAATAGGTTTTCAAAAAACCTCTATTTCGTCTTCATTAGAGCAATTTGAAATTTTTTATATGCAATAGCAAATCTAATTTAGATAGTTATATTCTTTATAATTTCGTTTCTTCAAAAAAAGTGTCAAAAAATTTTGTCTTTTAAATAAAGTAGGTCAAAATCAATTTCGTCTTCAAATTTTAATTTCGTATCCCGAAACCTAAAATAATTTCATTAGCATATATAACTATGAATAGTGTATAGCTGCCTAAACATATTAGGTACTATTCTAAAGGTTCCATCTATAATCCAAAAAGGTGAACGATTTAAGTGACAAATGTTATTTACAGTTGTAAAAATTAAAATTTCATTTCGTTCTACTGTGGAATCATGAATTAAAAAGTCTAACCCACTTAAAGTTCTTTTTATATAATCAGGGATAATTAAATTTTCTAAAGAAAGTGGCTCTGTAGAAAGATCAAGATGTCAAATTCGTTGAATCGTTTGACAGATTGCATTATAAGATGGAAGGTACTAATATACATACTAAGAACTGTCAGTAATCACTGTCTGCAAGACTTGGACTAGCTTTTCCCTGGTTAGTTGTGCTTGCTTCTTAATCTTAGCGATCATCTTCACAACTTTCACTCAGCTTGCTTGTGCTGAATGGGTATACTCTTTCGCACTTCTAAGATAATATTGGCCATTTACCAGTCTGGTCACTGCATAACCATTGCAGTCAAACTCGACTTGCTTTTTACAATACCAATAAAACGAATTCTTACAACTTTTATCCTTAACTATAAGAAACCTATTAACATTAATTTTATTATTTCTATGAACAGAGGAAATGATTTTACAAATTAAGGTATTTATAGTGTATTGGCGTATTATGATAAGAAAAAAAATTTAGAATTCATTTTTAGAAAAATATATTTTACTGATAAAGAATTGGTGATTATGAATTTAAATTCTTCATATTTATGAATCCTTTATATAAATTATTATTTTTTTTTTTAATGTTAAGGTAATCACTTTGGGGTCTGGCACATTTTATTGAACTTTGAATCAAATAACAGGGCAACCACATGGGCTACCTCTAACTTTGTTATATTAACAAGGATACATTCTAGCTATATATATAATTTTTGGTTATCTATTTAAACAGTCTTGCATATATAACCCATATGAACTATACTAGATGCCATATCTGTAATCCACTATTACTTGAGTTATCCAATTAAACCCTCTGATCAACTTAGTGCCATCAGGATATTCTTTCCAAAGAGGAACTGCTGTATAAGCCTCTTAGAACTTTAAAGCAGACACATATTACTATATAGAGAGTCCTTGATCCTTGTAGTAAACCTATCAGAGCGGTCCATGTTCCACACATGTATCACCTAGATTTTTGGTAACTTATATCTAGGCCGTGGCCAAGTACTTGCAGCTTTTTACTTCTGCTACCATTACCTACTCTGTGCCCTTGCAAAGTTTACCCAAACCTCAGTACACACTTTACGGACTATTAACAGTACTTTGATGCTAATCATCAGCATCCTAAACTACCAATCCAGATAGCCTGAGAGAAACCAATGAGTGTCCTTTGATATTTTGAATAAATCTTTTTTTCTCTGACTAATCTGGTGGCCTGGTTGATGTAGTGTTTGCCAAACACTCGGTTCTCATTCAGTTTGCCTTCGGTGTCCGGTTCCTCAGATAATAATCCTTTATATAGTGCTGTCAAAGATCTGTGCTACCTCTCTATTTGGAACTTCCTAAGTGGGCTTCCGTATCTCCTGATCTCTTAGATTTATATTTATATAAATTATTATTAGTGAATCATATAACAACAGATTTAAATCTTTGAAAAAGTTTAAAGACTTTATTTTAATTTCCCCTTATTAGGAAAATGCATGATAAAAAAAAGATTTTGTTCATGATTCTTTATTATAATGATGAGAATTCTATTCACTTTTCTTAATTTCTTATGATTTTTAATTTTTTTCATATGCTTGTATAAATACTCGAATTAATTTTTATGTGCAAGATTAGATTTAGTAGCTTCTAAGTACTCCATGATAAGTATTATTATTGTGCTTTTTTTTCTTAAGATATACATTTAATTACTTGCTTTTAATGATACATTTAAAAAATATATATAATTAGAACTTACCTTATCAAGTTAAATAATTATATTATAAAAATCAAGATGATTGTTATGTATGCAATGTAAATATGACAAATTAATTTATTTAATTGTTATATAGTAGTAACTTTAATTAGATATTACAATATTATATATATTGACATAGTTACAATATACGTATATAATATTTATAGCTTGTAGCTTATTTTTTGAATAAATAATCTTCTTTACTGATTTTGTATTAACTCTTGCTCTTTTTTTATATAATTAAAATCACTTCATTTATACAAATCAGGTCAGGCTTCACATTACTTATTTTTTTTTGAATAGATAATTCTATTCTTCTTTACTGATTCTAAATCTTTTTTTTTATATAATCCAAATTAAGTCTTCACTTGCGACTTCATTTGTACAAATCAGGTCAAGTTTCGTGATACTATTTTTTTTTGAATAGATAATTCTATTCTCCTTTACTAATTTTGCACTAACTATAACTTTTTATTATATAATCCAAATCAAGTCTTTACTTGTACTTCATTTGCACAAATTAGATCAAGTTTTGCAGTACTTATTTTTTGAATAGATAATTCTATTTTATTTTACTGATTCTGCACTAACTATAACTTTTTATTATATGATCCAAATCAAGTCTTCGCTTGTGATTTTATTTGTACAAATCAGGTCAGATTTCATGTTACTTTTTTTTTTGAATAGATAATTCTATTTTTCTTTACTGATTCTGCACTGACTCTAAATCTTTTTTTACATAATCCAAATTAAGTCTTCACTTTCATACTTCATTGTGCAAATCAGGTCAAGTTTTGCAATATTATTTTTTTTTTGAATAGATAATTCTATTCTCCTTTACTGATTCTGCACTGACTATAACTTTTTATTACATAATCCAAATCAAGTCTTCACTTGCACTTCATTTGCACAAATTAGATCAAATTTCACAGTACTTTTTTTTTAAATAAATAATTCTATTTTACTTTACTGATTCTGCACTGACTATAACTTTTATTATATGATCCAAATCAAGTCTTCGCTTGCGATTTCATTTGTATAAATCAGGTCAGGTTTTGTGTTACTTTTTTTTTGAATAGATAATTCTATTCTTCTTTACTGATTCTGCATTGACTCTAAATCTTTTTTATATAATCCAAATCAAGTCTTTGCTTGAGTCTTCAATTATACAAATCAGCTCAAGTTTTATAATATTTTTTTTTGAATAAATAACTCTATTCTCTAATGATTCTGCACTGACTCTAATTCTTTTTTTACTTAATCCAAATTAAGTCTTCACTTTCACACTTTATTGTGCAAATCAGGTTAGGTTTTGTGTTACTTATTTTTTTTTTGAATAAATAATTCTATTCTCCTTTACTTATTCTGCACTGACTCTAACTTTTCTTTATATACTTCAATAGCCTTTGCTTTGCACTCATACTTTACAAATTAGGTCAGGTTTTGCATTATTTTATTTTACTATTATATATAATTTATATATTTATGTATATTTATTTATTTATTTTTATTTTTATTTTTTTTTGAATAAATATTATTCTTTTCTGATTCTACACTAACACTAACATTTATTTTTATATAATTCAAATCAAGTTTTCACTTTGTTTACTTTATTTTGTACAAATCAGGTCAGATTTCATGTTACTCTATATTTTTATATTTTTATTTTTATTATTCTAATTTTTTTACTGACTCTAGACTAACTTTTTTTTACATAATTCGAATCAGATCTTCAGATTACTGTTTGCTGATAATACAGATTATATTGCTGAATGAGGTCTTAACTAAAGATGATAAGTAGTTCACAAGAACTTAAGTTCTGAACTGTTTGATAAGTTTCTTAATGCAACAGTCCAGTTTTTGTTCAAACTTCAGTTTAAAACTTAAGTTAGAAAAGGCTCAAGTTCTAAACAATTTATTATTTCTTTAAAAAAAAAACTAAGCTACTTGTATTATATCAAAATATAAAGCTACACTAAGTTAATTTTTCATTTTGCATTACATGGAATCTGGAGATTTTTTCTGTTAGTCCTATAGGATAATTACAAGATTTATCAAGTAATACCGAATAAAATATTGAAAAAAATTAAATAGCAAAAATTGAACAATTGGCACAATTGGACTTAAAAAAAAAAATTTTTTTTAAATTGAAAAAATTAGTTTGTGGGTAATGCAAAATGAAAAATTAACTTTGCATGGCCTAATACATACATATATACGCCTGTGTGTATGTAAAAAGCCAAAACAAAAGTTTGAAACTGAACTGTTTCTGAAGCTTGAACTTTTAGAACAGGACTGAACAGAACTTTTAACATCTCTAGTCTTAATCTTATTTTATAGTTACCCAGTTATAATTTAAATTTTGAATTCGATCTTTATTATGATAAAATTATTAGTGAAATGAATTGCTAGTGCTGTAAATCAATTAAACTTGTCGGTGAAATATAGTGTTGATGAAATGTAGTATCAGTGAAATATATTGTCGGTAAAACGTAGTGTCAGTGAAACGTAGTGTAGGTGAAATAAGCATGTCAGTGAAATGATTGTCAATGAATCAATTGTCAGTGTATTAAAAATGTTAGTGAAATAAACATGTAGGTAAATTAAATGTCAGTAAAATAATTGTTAGTAAAATAAGCTTGTTAGTGAAGTGATTGTTGGTGAACCAAGGTGTTGGTGAAATGATTGTTAGTAAAATAAGCACCACCCTTAAAAATATAATTGCATGAATCTGAACACTATAACCACATCTGAACCAGTGTTGGAAATCTGTTTTGAGATTTATATTTTTCATAAGAATATATTTATTTAATCTAATGTTCTCAAATAAAAAATCTCTATCTCTCTCTCTTTCTCATTCACTTATTTGAATCTGAACTGAACTTATATATATTTTTATATATATATAGTTAAAACTTGATATAACAATTTTTATATTATACATTTTGTCCTATAACAAATTATTTAATTAATTTTAATTTTTTATAAAATATTTATAATTTATACAGGGAGTTATTGATATTTGGGGTGTTTTATTTCAATAAATTGACTAATTAACAGGAGTTAGGTAGGTTAAGTAAAAATGTTTAAAACTCTAAAAACCTTGTATAATCTAAAATTTGAACTATTATATCTAGCTTCTGTCTCAGTATTAAACTGCATCCTAAACCCTAAATTTTGATAAAAACTAAAAACAATTATAAAATAGAGAAGTTATCAATAACCCTAGTATAAACTATATTTATTCTTTTTTATAATAGAATAATTAAATGAGAATTGCTATTTCCACACCAATTTTTGCTAAAGCTACCACCAAATATCACAAAATGCTCTAAATAGATATTATTATTAAACCTTTCTTTTGATCTTAATACAGTTGTTTATTAGGTCTTTCTGGTTCTAATAGTAGTAAAATTATTATAATCAGATCAGTAGTTTCTAAGATATTTATATCCTAAGTTAATTAACTTTTATTTACTTTTAAATAAAAACTATTAGTTTGACTTTAATAATTTTATGACTATTAAAACCAAAAAGAGGGTTTTATAATAAAAATACCTCTTTCAATGCACTTTTTTAAATATTGGGGTGGCATTAGCAAAAATAGAGGTGGAAATAGCAATTCCTTAATTAAATATACTGAAATTTTCACAATAAGTCCTACTATAATGAATAATGAACTGAAAGTATATTATGAATATAACAAAATATATTTGATTTTACTGAATTTTTTATTATACTGAATTTAATATAGAAAGTCATTTAAAAAATTTTGATCAGATAATATAAAAAATAACTAATTGGCTATTGGCAAAAGATAAATTTTAAAATATTTTGTAATATTCTCATTTATTTTGCTAATACATATTCACTTGCACTATACAACACAATAAGTGACATTAACTAGTTGTATGTAACTGATTATTGAAATTAAATTAAAATTAAATTATACAAGATACAGTGCAGCATAATAGCAAGTGCTATAGACTTGATTGGCTTCTTCAAATAGATCTATTAGTAAAAAAAAACATTAGCATTCATTGAATAAATAAATTAGTTAATAGATAAGCCTGAATAATTTTAGTTATACTACTTAGGATAGGGACAGGTGATTTCCATTTACTAAGAGGCTATACCCTCCACCCCCACCTAATTCAAACATTAGCCAATTAAATTTAATTATTATAATATATAACCTGATTAACCCACAAACCCTCACCCCCCTAAAAAATCAGATGATTTCTGTCCCTCCTCTTACCAACTAAATCATATATAGAGCTCTTATCCGGGTTATAACTCAGGTCAACGGATCATGCAGAAATTCATGAAGTTTTGAATGTTAATTCTTAAAAATCAATATAACGACTCTTAATTAGAGCGATTAGCATAAAGAGCAGCCTGTACACTAAATATTTAAACTGGACCTTTTCTGATTTTGTATTGAAAACTTTCTCGACCTTGAGTTCGTTTCCATGTCCTGAAGCACCTGATAAAAATTAGCAGAATGATTTTCAGCTAATTCGGTTAAGTTTGTGATTTCGACATAATAGATTCAATAAGGGTTTTCAGAAATAATATGCAGAAATCTAATTTTGACAATAATAGATAAGGTAAGTTATCAATAATAAAAATTGATTTTAAAAACTAAGATAGCAATATTTCTTTTAATCGGTTTAATGAATTTAATTCAAATAATCAAAAGATATACAAGAATTACTCGATTCTAATTCAGAAAAATAGAGTAATATCGGGATGGTACTATTTATGAAATCTGATTGGTTGAATCTAATTTAGTATCATATGTAAAATTTGTAATTTATTTAACGCATCATTATCTGATGATGCTGAAATTTGAACTTATTTGTTAAAGTTAGGAGTTAGGGTTAGAATTCATAATAAAAGGTATAAGGGTATATGTAGATTTTAGTAAGGTTTATATTTTCAAATCAGACACCAAATTTCAGCATTATCCATCTCAGTATCATCGTCATTTATTATCACATTATAGCATTAACAGTTAAATAATGTTTCATAATGTTAACCGTTTTAAACAAAAAGGTTCTAATTTCTTATGATGTTAACACTAAAATTATAAATCTATATTAAAATCTGATGGTGCAACTTTGGTGTAGTCACGTTTATGTGAAGATTGCACTAAGCCATCAATAAAATAAATAATAATGCCTAATCCTCCAGTGGTCGCAAATAGAGTTCCAATCTATTAACCGTTTATCCATAAATCCGTAATCCGTTATCCAAGTTTCCGATCTGAATTTATCCAAATATCCGTTAACTATTGATATCCGAATAATTTATCTAAATATTTGTCAGATTATCTGTATATCAATAGTAGGGTGCGGAACGGGCTGGGTCAGACCGGGCTTTACTGAGCCCGAAACAAAACCTGAAAAATATTTTTGAGCCCAAGCCCAGCTTGAAAAAATAAAAGCATGGTGTTGTGGACCCGGTCAGGCCAATTTAAAATCGGGTCCGGCCCGATCTGTTCACCTACTGCTATTACAGCTGTTTTCATAATTTCTGAAACACCTGATAAAAAATCTGCCGAATGATTTTTCGGCCATTCCAGTTAAGTTATTATTTCGGCATAATAAATTCAATAAAATTACAAATGATACATACATAACTTTTACATTAATAAATGCGGCGAACATGATTATTGATCTGCATTACAAAAATTTTGCCAGCATTATTAGACTTTGTGTACCAGCTCTATAAAAGTTCTGGACAACGTTATTAGCATCAGAAATTTGCACGCAAATTTCCGATATATATCCCTATATCCCTATATATAAAAGACATATGCATTATATGTGATACTTTTCTACGATAATTTTAACATTATAAAATGTCAGCACGTTCAATATTACTAAATTTTCGTTTAAATACTTACCCAACATGTTTGCTGTAATTAGGGTTTGTTAATGGAGCACTCCGTTTGCATCATGAATAGTAAATCCTCTGGAGTACTCTGGAGTATTACTATTAAAATGGTATCAACGGAGTGCTCCATTAACAACCCTAGCAGTAATGTTTTTAGTCTGCGAAAACATATATATCTCAAATTACAATGTAATTTATATGTATATAGCGTAACATAAATTGTTATGTATCAATCATGCCGAAATCACCTGCTTAACCGGATTGGCTGAAAAATCATTCAGCGATTTTTATTAGGTGCTTCAGAATTTATGAAAACAGCTGTATCATAATTTCTTGAATACTTGATAATAATAAATAATTGGCCGATTCGGTTAAGTTTGTAATTTCGGCATAATAGATCCAATAATTACAAAATTGTATATATATAATACGGCTACGTACATAACATCTTTTTTGAGTGACGTTAGGGTTGTTAGGCATATGTATATAGTTTATCGGGCCTACCCGGGCTTTTTCAACAAGCCTGAGCCCGACCCGGTATTTTTCAAGCCCAGCTTGAGCCCGGCCCGAATAATAAACGGGCTCAAAAATATATGCCCGAACGAGGTCCGAGCCCGGCCCGGCCCGTTCCGCACCCTAATCAATAGCAAACGGATATCCGGATAAATTTAGATATGGATAAATGGATGACGGATTTATCCGGATTGAAACTCTAGTCGCAAAGAAATTTCGGGAAAATAATATATAATTTTTTTGAGTATTTAAGAATGACTAAATTATTCTTCAATTTGGTTTAAACGAATGCTATAAACATAGCAAAATTATCGAAATATTATCACACGGTGGACGATCGTTCGCAGAGAATGTATGGTGTGAACAATTACGTATTTCCAGGTCTTTTTTT